>PVHX01031889.1:0-14470 GCA_004024805.1 Geosciurus inauris | reverse complement strand
ACTTCCTCTTTTGATTTTTTTTTTTTTGGTATTAGGGATTGAACCCAGAGGTGCTTTTTTATGGGAAGTCATATCCCCAGACCTTTTTATTTTATTTTTTATTGTGAAACAAGGTCTTATTAAGTTGCTAGGTTGACTTGGAACCTGCCTTAGTCTCCTGAGCCATTGGATTACAGGCATGCATCACCATGTCTGGATTTTTGATTAACATTTATTAACTGTACATAGCAATGTGGTTCAGTGTGATATTTCAATATGGAAATTGAACACAATTAAAATATACCTGCCATGTCTTACTTC
Organism: Geosciurus inauris; assembly: GCA_004024805.1. Lineage (NCBI taxonomy): Eukaryota > Metazoa > Chordata > Mammalia > Rodentia > Sciuridae > Geosciurus > Geosciurus inauris. The sequence continues at coordinate 14,170 of PVHX01031889.1, read as the reverse complement.
CAAGGTGGAGGTTTTGGGGGGATTATATGCAATAACGATGTATTATCTATCTCAGAATGGTTCCCCTCCCATCAACTTGGAAGTGCTTCTCCACAGTATAAATGTGTTCAAGGAGCACTAGGTCATTTCAGGGAGACTGGGACCAACTCATCCCTAAAATCATAAGATTTGGGGATTAGCCAATATTTGGCATTATAAAAATTATCCTCTGTCCTGTGTTGTCCTAATCTGATTGAGACTGCTTTGAGCATGGGAAGAATGCTTTCACTTCAGGCTATCATCAGTTTCGTTGGTTGAGTGATGCTGTCATTGCAGGATCAAATTCTCAGCTTCCTCAGGGCATGCTTGACATCTTTGTTTTTGAGACTATAGATAAGAGGATTACACAGGAAAGTGACAACCACATACAGCAAGGAAAAGGTTTTGTGCAGAGTTGGTACCTGGTCAGCCAAGGGTACAGCATAGACTAGGATTAAGGTCCCATAAAACAAGGTTACAACTACTAGATGAGAGGAGCAAGTGGAGAATGCCTTTTGCCTACCAGTTGTGGATGGCATATGCAAGACCACTGAAAGAATCCTCCAGTAGGAGGCTAGGATTAGTCCAAAGGAGACCAGAGTCACCAGGGCTTTTAGACTCACGCACACCAGGTTGACCAGATGAGGATCTGTGCAGGAGAGCTTCTGTAGAAGTTTCAAGTCACAAAAGAAGTGGTCAATCTCATTGCCTCCACAGTAGGTCAAGCTGGACCCCACAGAACCCTGGAATGCAGCTGCCACGGTGAAGCCACTAAGCCATGAGCCAATTCCTAGTCCCATACACACAGTTTTATGTATTAATATTGGATAGTGCAAGGACCAGCAGACAGCCAGGTATTGGTCATATGACATCACTGCCAGTAGATAACATTCAGTACGCCCCAGGGCCCCAAAGAAGTAAAGCTGAATAATAAAGCACACCATAGACATCGCTCTGTTTTCTCTCAACAAGTCCACCAGCATCCTGGGCACAATGTTGGATGTATAGCACACCTCCAGGCATGAGAAGTTCACCAGGAAGAAGTACACTGGAGTTTGGAGAACCTGTTGAGTGCTCACCAGCACCACAAGGAGAAGATTCCCAGAACTGGTGGCTATGTAGACAATGCTAAACACTAGGAAGAGCAAGGGACTCAGTTCCCTAAGGTCTCCAAACCCTAGTATGATAAACTCAGTTTCCATTATAGCAGTGTTTCCTGGCCTCACAGAGGGCAAAAATTCCTGATGAAGTCTTTGCTTCTTCATAACAATATATCAGATCATACCACCTCTTAGATTTGCCACATGGTCCAGTTCTGTCAGTGGGTAGAGCTCTGTACTGATGAGGATATTTCTAGGGGGTTGGTCCTCATCACAGCCAGTTAAATTTGCCTTCAAAAAATTGTTTCTGAAAATCAGCTGAACCTGTCATCTTGTCAAGATGTGAAATAGGGAAAGGGAGACTAACTGGGAAAAGGAATGGCTCAGTGAGAAGCAATCCCCCTCCCTAAAAGAAAAATCCAGAGTACCAACACCGGTAGTAAGTTGAGAGTCCCACATTCACATTAAAAAGACATGTGTAGATACCATGTTTGGAATTCTTTTTTTTCTTTTTTGTACCAGGGATTGAACTCAGGAGTACTCGACCACTGAGACACATCCCCAGCCCTATTTTGTGTTTTATGTAGAGACAGGGTCTCACTGAGTTGCTTAGCACCTCGCCTTTGCTGAGGCTGGCTTTGAACTCGTGATTCTCCTGTCTCAGCCTCCCAAAATGCTGGGATTACCAGCGTGAGCCACCATGCTCGGCTTGGAATTCTTAATACCATTTTGAACAGAGGAAAATTCTCAAGGAAAATTGTTATTAAATATTGACCAATTCCAAGAAATGACAGGCCAGATAACAAAACATATTTATGTCCTTTTTGATCAGAGCATGAAGTGACTGACATGGCAGAACTGAAGCAGAGAGTCATTTCATTGATGTTACTGGATCATCCATGCCTATTTGGTGCCTATATCTATGAGGGAGCACAACAGCAGTTGCCAGAGAGAGTAGATTCTGGAAAACCAGGAGTATCTCCTAAAAGAGACTAAGAATTTCTTATTTTTAAATCTTGGCCCTGAAAGGATAGAAATTAGGCTTCTGGGAAAAAATCCTAGCAACTGACATTTGGAACTACTGGTTGGATTTGTTTTGCACATATCTAGGCACACACACATTTACAGGTAGTCACACATATAAAGATTAAAAGCACATGTTACCTTCTTTGCAGTCATTTTTAAATTTTGGGTTTCCCAGGTCAGTCTTCCAGAAGTGAAATATTTGCTCCTTGGTACTTTGCCCTTAATTCAGATATAATGACATTAGAAAGTGGCCATGGGTTAGATGACAGGGTCCAAATAAGCAGGCTTTCCATATGGATTAGTAGCCCTGGGAGAGAAATTGGCATGTTTTCTTATTCAATTTTGTTCTGGTCTATTTTTCAAGGTAGTGTGGCATAATGACTAAACAAAGGAACTTTAGAGCCAGACTGCCTAGTTTGGCTGTGTAACCTTGGACAAGTACTTCATCTTTCTGATTCTCAGTTTTCTCACCTGAAAAAACAAGGTGTTATGGATTTGGAATGTTCCCCCAAATACTCATGTGTTGAAGGCTTGGTTCTCAATGTAACAATGTTCAGGGGTAGGGTCTTTGGGTATTGATTAAATCACAAGAGGTCAGACTTCATCAGTGGATTAATGGATTGATAAGTGAATGGACTACAGGGAAGTGGTGGAAACAGGCAGGGAGACATGGTTGGACGAAGTAGGTCACTGTGGACATGGCCTCTCAGATCATGTCTTATCCCTGCCGCCCCCCCACAACCCACACTCTGCTTCCCAGCTGCTATGAACTGAGCAGCTTTCTTCCACCATGCCCTTCTGCCATAATGTTCTGCTTTACCCCAGGCCCACAGTGATGAGGCCAAGTGCATGTGCAGTGTAATCACTGAAACAATCTTTCCTCCTTTAAGTTGATTTTCTCAGGAATTATTTTACGGCAATGAAAAGCTAAAACATAAGGACAATAAGAGTTATCTCACAGTGTAGTTTTGAGTACATGGAAAGTAATTAGAACTGTGCTTGGCACATAGTAAACACTAAATTAGTATTAAAGATTTGTGTTTACAAAATAAAATGATTTATTAAAAACATCCCCACAGGGGCTGGGGTTGTAGCTCAGTGGCTGAGTGCTTGCCTAGCACATGTGAGGCCCGGGTTCGATCCTTAGCACCACATAAAGATAAATAAAAAATAAAGGTATGGTATCCATCTACAACCAAAAAAATTATTTAAAAAAAATCCCCACGGAAGAATTAACCTACATTACTAATCACTGCATTGAAATAAGATAAACACTACAAATGTACAGGAGGAAAATTATACATTGCTCATTACTTCTTAAACATTTCCTATCACCACTTAATTTTTTAAAAATTTTAGTAATACATTTTCATCATTTGATTTTAACACTTAATTTAACTTGAACATCATTTAAAATAACCTTAATATCTATCTATGAAGTTATGTTAGGATTAGATGAGATCATGTATATAAAGTGCCTGCCATATAGAAAATGATCTGTAAATCATGGCTCACAACAGTACTAACAATTAGCCAGAATCCCCACAGGAGCATGTGGCAGAGTCAAAATTCACAACCGTGTGTGACTCTGAAAGTTATGAACTTGCCACTATACCAACTTACACACTGCCTGCTATTATTTCCATGTGTGTGTATATGCACAAGTGTTCTGAGTTTATGTGCATGGAAGTTTGAGAATTCTGTCCAAATGGGTTAAAGGCAAACTCTCCACCATGATCTTGTACCTTTTCACCAGCTTCTTACTGCACATCCACTTTGTACCAGTTCCCCACCATGCACGAGCCAGGGGCACCCACACTGCTCTCTTTGTTCTTTTGGCTCCTGTTCCTGTCCAGCTCCTGACCCTTCCTTTAACCTTCTCTTTGAGGGGGAACTCAGGGTTTTCACTGGATGTTCTCAGCTCAGGCTCTTGCCTCCTCAAGAGCTTTGGCTCAGACCCATTCTCCTTGGTTTCCCCCAATATTGAGGCCATCATTAACTGTTTCCTTTAAAAATAAATATCTACCCCCACTTGGTTGCTGCTTTCCTTTCTTTCTGATTCATTTTATTTATAACATTTATCACCTATAACATATAATACATTATATTTAATTCTAATAGTCTCTCTCCTTTAATGTAGGCTCTCTGTTTTATTCACTATTGAATCCTCAGCTCCTAGAACACTGCCTAGGACAGAGGAGACACAATAAAGTTTTGCTCAATGATTTAATGAAGGAATAAGATAGAGTGAATGGTTCTTTGCCTCTAGAGCAAGACAGAACCATGATCAGACCTGAGCTCTGCCACTTACCAATATGTGACCCTGGGCCATTTAGGTGCCTTCTGTGTGCTTCTATTTTGTCATCAGTTAACTACGTATCTCAACAGAGCCTTTTAGGTATCCCCAAATAGCCATTATCTCCTTTTCCTATAACATGGATTGGCAAACTTTTTCTTAAAGGCCAGAGAGTGCTTTTTTAAGTTTTGTGGTCCATCCTGTCTTTGTTACAACTATTCAACAATGTCATCATACTGAGAAAGCAGCATCGATAATATATAAATGAATAAGAGTGCTTATGTTCCATTAAAACTTTATTTACCAAAATAAGGTTTTTGGATCTCAGAGTATAGCTTGCCAGCTTCTATAACTGGATACACGGCTGTCCTGAAGTTCACATTACCTTTGTATCTGGATTAAGCCAATAGGGTGTGAACAGAATGAGGTACATAACTTTGAGAAGGTGTCCTTAAATGAAAAGTAGATATCATCACTTCCCCCTTTTCATACTCTCCCCTCTCTGGAATGCAAACCTGACAGCAGAATTGTGAACTGCCATCTGGGACCATCTGGCATGCTCAACCTGGTATGCCAGGATAACCCTAAACAGCTGACCCAGGCTTTTTCTGGGATAAACATATTTTCATTTTGTACAAGTTACTGATGTTTTTACTATTTTTAATCATATCTTAATCTTTCCTTAACTTACAAGTGATTATAATTACCTCCTGGGTTAGTATGATTGGTCAGCACACTAGTCCATGTGAAACAATTAATTTAGTAGTTGGCATAAAATAAGTGGCAGCTTTCATTATGATTTCTGTTGTTAGTAACTTCATTCTTCTTCCATTCTTCTTCTTCCCTGGTATCTTTAAATACAGTCATGTGCTGCATGATAATATTTTGGTCAACAAGGGATCATATATATGGTGAAGGTCTCATAAGATTATAGCATCTAGTGATGTTGTAACCATCTTAGCATGCTCTGTGATATTTGCACAATGAGGAAATCACCTAACAACAAATTTCTCAGAATGTATGCCTGTCTAAGCAACACATGAATTGTAGTTTATCTTAACCTGATTTTGGTTCTCTTAAGACCCAGTGTTTAGTTGGGCCCAAATGCCTTTGAGGTGGATTCAACAACTACTCTTTTTCATGACCTCAACAATTCCCTACTCATGTGAGAAGGGAATTCAAATGAAAACAACCCCATTTTCCCCTTTTTTCTCAAATAAAATGAAAACAACATATTAGATTAATTGAGGCTTTTCCCTCCACGTTTCTAACAAGCTGGACAAACAATTGGTCTTCAAACTAGGCTATGAATAACCCAAACTTGGAGATTCTCAACTAGAGATGATTCCTTACCCACCAGACATCTCTGGCTGTCAAAGCAGAGGAGAAAGCTCCTGTAGTGAGTAGAGGTCAGGGATACTGCTATACCCTCTACAACACAGGACAACTCCTACAACAAAGAACTATCTGGCCTAAAATATTAATAGTGCCTCTTGGAAAGAAACTTGCTCTATAGGCTCACAATGACTTCCCAGGGAGGTATGCAGACAAGGAGCATTTTAACAGAATTCTTTTCTAATTTTCGTATGAATTGCTCTGAAATGATCTGCTGTGTACATGGCTGAAGTTGAAGAGCCATTCTGGTTCTGCTTTATCCCCTCTCTTTTCATGATTACCCTTCTCCCACTTTCTACCACATAGCTCTATCTATCAGGCATCTTAATCTCAGCATGCCTGCTGTCACCTTCTTTTCTAATGCCCCAGCATACAGCAGAGTAGAGTGGATGAGATCTGGAAGTTAGAGCACAGTCTCAGGTTCTTATTAATCCTGTCATTTACTAGCTGCATCACATTTATTTATCCACTTATTTAGTTCAATACTTTGGATATTTCTGGTCACAGCATTTTTTTCAACATCATTTTACATACATATTTTTATTAAGATGTAAAATAATATGATCAAGAGATTTTTCCAGAATAAAAATACATTTGCCATTAGGATAAAATTCCATAAGAAAAGAGAATGAGAATATGAGTTCAAGAGGAAAAGGTAGTCATGTGAAATGTCTGACCATTTGAGATCTTGACCGTTTGTATTTTAATAGGTGACAGTGGATATCAAAATACGATAGTACTTAGAATCCATTGAAGATGTTAAAAGAATGATGCACGAATTTAATTTTAAACTGTCAACATTTACAAGGTTACAGAAGGTATATACCATGTTTACATCTATTTGCACTTATGATGAAAAATTTCCAGATGTCAATTTAAGAATGTGCAAGGGGGCAGGGTAAAGTACAAAGTTGCAAGAGCTAGGTTACTGCTGAATCCCTTCTGTGTCCTTTCTTGCTTGATGAAAAAACAGAAAGAGGAAAAAAACCAGTCACATAGAGATGTGATTAAAATGCAGCAGCAAGTCCTACTGCACAAGACCGGTTTTCTCCGGTCCCCACTCATCCTGCCAGCTAGCTTCCAAGTGGTTTTTTTTCCCCCTGTTCAAGGAGTTCTTCATGCTCCCCCAGCCTTCCTTTCAAACCAATACCTATTTTTTCCCTTTTTATCAAATAATGACTCTCTTAGTCATCGCTGCGTGTCTCCTGGACTCTTACAACCTGCTTATGACTCAACGTGCTTTTAGCGAGTAGGCCTCGAGATACAGTCCATGATTATCAGGCAAAACTTTGAAGAACATATGAAAAGAAAAGTAGTTTTAAAACAGTGCTATAGGGTGGACCCTGACACACACAAACATTGTGGGGTTATGGAGAAAGTGTCTTCCTCATGCCAAGAAAAATACTGGGAAAATGGATAAATCAATCAAGTAAATTAATTCCATTGTTGATTTTTATGCATGAAACAGCAAATTTGGCTTCTTTTTCTGACAACCTTTATTGTCTTAGGCAGATTGTGAAATTGATGTGCGTTCAAAAGGCCCGGGAAAGTAATTTAATACAGAACACAAAAGCCACGATCACAGGAGACTGTGGAACTGTAGCTGGAATGAGGAAGGGGGTGTGCTTGACGCCATCCACCAGCCCAGACGTACATTTCCACATTGAAATCAGAGAACTCAACCTTAAAATAGAAATGGCAAGAGACAAAATGGCTCACTTTCGTCCAGATTCATTTGCAGGGCATAGTTCTACACTGGGCTCTGGTCTGGCAAATGTTTCTTGCTTCACCAGAAGTCTGAACCCCCACTTGATTCTTCCCTGCTGAAAGACTATTTCTTTACACTTTGGACCAAGCCAAGGAAGAAAATACTTCCTTGAGCACTCCCTCAAGATCAATCGACAGGTATTAATGTGAGTTCCAGTTTATCTCATATTAGCTGTGTGACCTTGTGTGATATTCGGAACTTCTCTGAGATGCCATTTCTTGATCTCTAAAATAGGGATAATGCTATCTACCTTAACTCATATACAAAATGAACAATGAGGATTTAATGAAGCAGTGTTTTAAAGTAATATACAAAATACATTCAGAATAATAACAATTATTATTTTTATTATTAGCTCCCAAGACCACATATTCCACATTGTGATCAGCTCTAATTATTAGAAATAAACCACAATCAGAATCTCCTTAAATTCTGCCTATTCATCCCTGGTCTTCTTACTGACTCCATACAATACACATCTAACTCTTTTTCTGTACATAGTCTTTAAGATCATTGAATAGAAAGATGTTATGGTTTCATTCCACCCCCACACCTAGATTTTCTTTTCTCTGAGCTAAAAGAAAACCAATCAGTTGAGAAGCACTTAAAGAAGAGGAAAAGTACAATAACAGTGGACTCACACTTCTGTTCTCAACCTTATTGTTTACTTGATTGATGGCTACTGTCCCCTTTGGAGGTTGTTAACACATGGAAATGATGCTTGTTTAGTCTGGAAAAGTGAAAGATGTTTGGGTTTGCTCCTTTATTCCCAATTCTAGTCAGCCCCTAATACCTTTTTGATATACTCATGAATAAGTGGATGGAAATCTGTCAGAGTTTACTTTTCCTAAGCACAGTGGCCTGGAGTTCCCATGTCCTGCTTTATAGTACCAGCATGATGGGCCCCAGGATCCAGAGCATCAATTCCAGCTGACATGAACAGGCACCTTGCTTTGTCTGTATTCTTCTAGGAGGATGTTTCATAGATGCTTGTGAGCCAGTTTCAGTAATAGATGCCAAAATAAATCTTTTTCTCTCCTTTCATTTCTTTCTTTCTCTCTCTTTCTTTCTTCTTTCTTTCTTTCTTTCTTTCTTTCTTTCTTTCTTTCTTTCTTTCTTTCTTTCTTTCTTTCTTTTCTTTTCTTTTTTGCAAGGGAGGGGGCTAGTGAGGAATAGACAGCAAGCTGGTGGACTGACCAGTTATTTGCTTACTAGGGCTTAATGCTGCAGCTTTAATTTCAAATAAAGTGACTTAAAGAGAAATGGGTAAAGCCCTTCAAAGTCAAAGAAAGAAACGTTCTATGGGGCCAACTAGTTAGAAGAATGTGTGTGTTTATTTGTTTGGGGGTTGTTGTTTGCTTTGATGTTTTGTTTTGGTTTTGTGGCTCAGTTTCTTTGTTTTGCTTGTTTGTTTTAATTATCCACACCTCACCTCTTCTCTATAATCTAAATGAGCATAACAAACAGCAGAATCATTGAGCTGCTGAAAATTTGAGGCTGGGTCACAGGCACCCCAGCTCTAGTTCTCTGCCATGTCAACCTAGTCTTTTTGAATCTAAAAATTCTCCTTTTGTCTCAGATCTTAAATCCTTCAAGTTAAAGAAAAAAGAGAAAAACTCACTCGTAAGGAATTGTGTATGTAAGAAATCAAATTCAAGTATGACTGAGGAGCCCTGCTTTTTCTTACAATCAGGTCAGACACATCCCAGAACATTACAAATTGCCAACCCCCTGAGAGTAGGAATAGCATCTGTCTTGATTATGCTAGAATTATACATAGGTATTTACTGTGCTCTCAGTAAATATTTTCAGAAGGCATAATATTTGGAAAGGTGAGCATGGAAGGAAGGCAGGAAGGAAGTTTCTAAGAAAACCATATAAAGGAGGACTAGTGCTAAAGGAAAACATTCTAGAAACCTAAGGTCCTAGAGATAGAAGGAAGCATAAGAGACCACTAGTGCCCAGTCCTTCACATTCACACAGATTATCTGAACCACTCATCATTCCATTTTTGAGAACTCATTGGATAAAAGTCTCTATGGTGCTTTTTGCCTCTGATTTTCATTGCACGTAAAGTCATCTCAGACATTGGTCTGTGACTTATTGAAAATTTCCAGTCTACACATCCAGGTTCACGATTCCCACCTGAGCTATCAATGTGCTACTTAGGAAACTTAACTGGATTAATTTAGTCTCCAGAGCAGCCAAATAACTGGTGAGTTTTCAAAAGAAAAAGAATTCAGTCAAGCTAGTCATATTCCCTTCTTCCTGTTTTCCAGCATAGGCACAACACCTAGCTAAATATCTCTATATTATAGGCTCTCTGGTTTATTTAGAGATGAGAAATGTTTCTTGCCAAATTATGATTAGTTGAGCCTCAACAGAACTAAGAAATTTTAATATACTCTGCTTGGTAGGAAAAAAAAAGAAATGAAAATAGAAGCTATCATAGTTCAAATGAAGAGAATTATCAAGGGCTTTCCTACATTCAAATTATACTCAGCCCACTCTCCTACACCTTCTACACCTGAAACTTTGGAATTGGTAATAAAGGGTATGAGTGACCTCACAATGTCCTGAAAGAGCCTTAATGATTCAACAATCAGTGATGATCTCACACTTTCCATAGTAACCCAAGCAGTGTGGACATGGGCCCTTTGAAAAGACCTCAGAAGTGGGGGCTGAAATTAAGGATGTTCTCAGCCCACCCTTCAGAGATCTGAAATACTTTATGAGACAGAACACCCAATAATTCTTTAATCATTTTGCAATGTTTTTGACACATCATTGTAATTGTAATGGTGGAGGTGGTGGTGGTAGTGGTCACAGCACTGGCAGCTTTTAACGTCTGTTGAGCCCTAAAGACATTCAATGGATTAACTTATTCACTCATTAATTATATTAATTAACCTTCAAAACAACCCTATCAAGTAAGTACTAATATGTATTTTTCAGATGATGAAACTAAGGTAACAGATGTTACACAATTTGTGCACAGATCAGATTTATTTCACCATGAAGTTCTCTGCCCCATAAATATGACCCAAATTATACTTTAAAGCAAGTGTTAGTAGATATTAGAGGATGAAGGGGAAACCAGGTAAGAGACCAGGTTAAAGTCAGAGGAACTCAACCTCAATCAATTCTCAGTTCTACAAACATAGGTCCAAAACTTTCTCCCTCTCACAGTGAGTAAAAAGCAGTTGTTTTAAATGCTAAGGAAAGATTGGCATTAATATGTAAAACTGTAATTTATATGAAAATGTTTTCCTAATGATTCTTACTTTTTGAAATATCAAATTAGTCTATTCATAACTCACTGTATTAAGACAGGAATTAGGCAAGTACTTTATATCTATAAACTCTGTGATCTTTTGTCATCTTATTAAAATCAACATAATTTTGTTTATAGGCCAGGTGTCCAGACTGCCTTCTAAATTGGTAACAATATAAGATTAGCACCTCATTCTTTCAAATATTCACATAGTTAATGCAAAAGCACGATTGTTAGAAGGATAATAATTGGCTTAATTAAGGAAAAGATAGGGAAGGAAACAAACATTTATTGACCACCTGCATCATATTGTATTGGATGTCTCCACATACATTATCTCATTATGATGGTAGTACATATCTCACATGATTATTTTGAGGATTAAATGAGCCCACACATATGAAAGTGCTCAGAAGAAGGCAAAGAAAGGGACTTAGCATTATCAATCATAGATCATGCTCTAAGTCCTGTGCTACCATGTACATTAATTCTTTTAATCTTTACAATAGTCCAGCAAACTTGGCCTTCCTATCTAGATTTTATGTATAAGGAGACTAAGGCTCAGGCAGTTTTTTAACTACTAAAGTAGACCCTGAGTCGACTGAATTCTATATCCATGCTCTTGCCACTTTAAAGACCCCAAAACCTTCCTAAGAGCACTTTATCATGGTGAAGGAAAGCAAGATACCAATATTCATGTATTCATTTGTTCATTCATTCATTCATTGAACAGCTCTGCCTTTAGTACATACTTTGTTCCAGTCACTGAACAAATTATTTCTCTGAATTATCTCAGTAAATCTTTGCAACACTCCTAGGGGATGAGTACTAGGATTATTTCAATTTTACAGAAGAGTAGGTTAAACTGCTTTACACAGTACCAGAGTGGTGGAAAATGGCAGAATCTGGATTCTAAATGAAGTTTCCCTATCTTGTGCCTTTTCTAGAAGATTGTGCTACTAATAGAGGGCAATTTATGACCTTCTGTATGCAAAGTTGTATAGTCTGTATGGTTTGAATCATGTAGTTAGGTCCCCATCCCTAAGGATCTCTTTGGTACACTGACCTCTATAACCTCAGAGAGAAACTTCTGGTCCTCTATAACCTGAGGGGAGGGAGTTTTAGAAAAACAGAGACAGACAGAAAAGGGGGTATTCTAGAAAGTTGGTCACTCTGGAGGCTGAAAGGGACTACAAGAAACCATCAAGTCTGGCTGCCATGCAATTGTATTTCTGAACTACCTGCCTTATCTCATACTACAGATATTTTAATGCCATCCTAAACCCAGGATTGTTCTGTGTACATTGTGGGTACTGGATCACAGAGGGACATGCTCCATGAAAGTCTATGTCTATTACTGGAAAGAATATTCCATGGCTGCTTTTGCTAAATAAAGGGCAACATAGAAAAGGGTACTGTGAAATAAATGGACTTGATGGATCTCATAAGAAGATTACTCTCAAGTCCCGAAGCTGCTTCCAAGATAAGACTCTGTCATTCACTTCAACAATACCCTCATTTTAACTCTAATAATATTTAGGCCAATGATCATACCTCTTAGTGGGCAAGTTCCATGCTACTTCTTTTCTTCCCTAGGGTCAGTGGTCATTCTCATCTCCGGTTGTAAATACTCCTATGTCCTCTAACCTCTCTCCAGTTTGCAATACTCTAGCAGCCAAAAAAAAAAAGATTTTTGAAATTCAACCCTGAACAAGCAAATTTTCCTTTCCTTTTATTTGAGAATGGCCTGTTTGGCCTAACTCTATAAGGCCATCTTTCCATACCTGCATCAAGGGAACAGAGCTGGAAGTCAGGGATTCCATGGAATTCTACCCTGGGTGACCGGAGGACTGCTCTAGAGGATGGTTGGCCCAGAATGAAAGAGTGATGTTAATGAGACCTAGATAAAGATTTCAACCTCTGTGGGACTAGTTCTAATCCTGCATAGGGAAACCTGTGGCACACCCAAACACAGGTCCTAGGTCACAAAGAGGAGCTGGGCCAGAGAACAGGAAGCCTCCAAGCAAGCCCATTAATGGGCAGGTCCACAGGGAAATAGCTACACATATCTGACTCCAGCAGCAGTGTAAGGTAACAAGATACACATGGCTTCTGGAGCTGGAAGCCTAGGTGGCTTTGGGCAGTTATTCATCCCTCTTGGTTTTGTGTTTCTTCATTACCATTTTGGAAGGGTAGTGAGCTGGGTAGAGAGGGGCTGAAGCATGAGTCAGAGAATCATATGTATTGAATCCGTTCTTTCTGCCAGACACTGTGCTCAGCTCTTCACATATACATTCACTTCATCCTCCTCACATTTCTTCAAGTTATGAATTATTATTGAAATAATAATGTACAATATAAGAGAGTGCCTGGCTCATTGTGCACTTAATAAATGTCAGCTCCTTTCTTTTCTAAATCTATAGAGAAATGACGAGGACTCCAGTTCTCAGAGAAGATATCTATTCCACATTCTCCCTAGTGCTTGGTAATGTAGTTTGAAGAGGCTTGTAGCAATCATTTTGAGAAGTAATCATAGAATGTCAGGGTGGAAGGGACCTTAGAGATTGCTCACGTCTAACTCCTCACCAGATAGAGCAGGGAGAGACTTACTTGTAACTAGCTCTGTAACAAGAACTCGACCAGATTCAAAGCATGCTCCCTCCCACATGTATGTGCTTTAATGCCTCTTAGGGGCCTGACTCAGAAAAAAAATCTCTCCCAACCTTGCATTAACAGAAGTGAAGGGCAGAATTCAGACCCTCGGTGGTTGTGGTGTGTAGAAGCACCTTGGGGTTCAGGCACTACTGCTCCCTATGTGTTTCAGAAAATGGCTTTGGGATATAGGAGAGAGGGAAGAAAGAAAGTGATCTACAATCCACAGGATTCGCCATGATGGGGTCAACTTGGAAACAAAGGTAGAAACAAAAGCAGAACCATAACTCTCAACAGCTCCATCTTTGAGGATTAGAGATTGTACAGTATTCCATCTTCCCTGTGGGATTTTGAAATCCATTACCCACCCCCATGGGCTGGTTTGCAATTCCCACCTCAAGTCACTCCCAGCCATCATCTCCCAAAGGCCTCTGTCGAAAGACATAGTCTGGCAAGAAAGAATTCTACTCCTGGAGCTGGAGCTATGCAGAGCGAGTACCTCACAAATGGTTGCTGAATGAATGAATCAGTCAAGGCCTGCCTAAGGAGGTTCCCCTAGCCTCTCATTGAAACACAGGAGCAGGGTTCAGTTTCTAAATCAGCCCATAACATTTCTAACCTGCTAGCCTATCACTGAAGAT
>PVHX01031888.1:0-14463 GCA_004024805.1 Geosciurus inauris | reverse complement strand
TTCTCTCTCAAATCTTCCACCCAGGAGAACAAAGCCTGGCTGTTCAGGTTACCTTTTCAGCCACATCAAAGAAGAACACCACACCTTATCTGTCGCGCCAGTTTTAAAGTGACTAATCCTTAGTTTGCCACGCGTTTGTAGCAGGGCCCTATGAAACCCATGCCCCACATCCCCTCTGCCCTTTTCCTCCTTCCTCCTCCTGGGCGCCTACTCTGTGAATAAAGATCTCCTGGCTGCATGAGGTGTGTCGTGTATGGCTGGCCAGTACCCTAACAAGCAGAAAATGAATTCAGTTGTTGATGTTTATGATGACATATTCTAGAGTAAGTTTTTCAAGATGGCAGAATAGAGGTCACATTCCTGTCTGCTCTGTGGGGTGACACCAAAAAAGCAAAGTGAGTGGAAAAAAAGGGGGAAATTTTCTGGGAATTAATCCTGGACATTCAAAACAGACTTGGGACTCAGTAGGTTGGATATAATAAAATAATAAAGAAACCCCCAGGGCCACTTCTGCCACTGCACTGGAGGAGTTCCCTATGACCAAAATGGAAGGATAAGGGAATTAAAGGAAACCACATTTTGGGAGATCTGTGGCCTGAGTATAGAGAGATCAGAGATCAAATACATTGCTGGACTAAACTGAAAAGCATGCTGCACAATATCCCTGTTCAGGAAAGAAAAAGGCATTTTGAAGCCATGGCACAGAGCTAGCAGCTGTGGGTTCTGATCCTTGGCAAACCGGAGCTGGGCTTGAAGTACCGTCCTGGCAAACCCACATCACACTACATAGAGAGGGCCTAAGTAAACAGGAGAAAGTCAAACATGGAGAGTGATTTACACCAGGGAATACAGATTGTAGAAACCCACCTGGCTACCACTCTCCCCATTTAAGTTCGGTGGCTCACAGAACTGGTTGGGAGATATGTGCTAGGAATTTCAAAGGACAGGAAGGGGAGGGGGCCTGCAGGCTCCTCTGCCACATGAGCGAAACCCAAGAGAGATCCGTGGAGTCTAATCTCCCAGCATGAACCGGCAACTGCTGGGCCCTGGAGGTGCACTGATTTAAAATCTTCAGACCAATTTCCATTCAACAAAGTACCTGGAGCCTGCCAAAGCCTAAACCTGCCTCAGGCTCCTGAGTTACTGGGATTACAGGTGTGCACTACCGCGCCCAGCTCTTTCACAATTCTTTTAATTTTTTACTTCTGTATTCTCTTCTCCTCCCTCATAATTATCACGTCATACATGACTTCTGTTCTTTCCCTGTTCACCATTAGAAATTGTAAACCTTTTGGAAACTGTTTTTACTGTGGGCAATAACTGATCACATCATTTCTGTTTATTGTGACATTTAACATTGTAGATGTCATAGCAGGAGCTATTTTATTTAATGCTGTAATTTTTTTGCATTGATTGTTGTTATTATTTGTATCCCCATAATCTATGAGGTACTATAAATCTTCAGGGATGCTATAAGTCCACATGGTAGCAACTATACTGCCTCAGAACCACACTGTTAGATGGGTAAATGCACAACATGGAAAATGCAACGGAAAAAATTGCCACAAGGAAATCAAGATATTTCAATACAAGAAACCATCAACACCACAGTGTAAGAAATATCAGAACTAGTGTAGAATGATCATTGTTAAATTGACCTGGGAGATAAAGGATGATATAGGAAGTGAAATCAGAGAAAAAATACAGGAAGCGAAAAATCACTTTAA
The DNA here is from genome assembly GCA_004024805.1 of Geosciurus inauris. Lineage (NCBI taxonomy): Eukaryota > Metazoa > Chordata > Mammalia > Rodentia > Sciuridae > Geosciurus > Geosciurus inauris. The sequence goes on along the minus strand of PVHX01031888.1, from coordinate 12,736 downwards.
TAAAGACATAGATATTCTGAAAGAAAATCAAGCAGAAATTCTAAGAAATAAATCAATAAACCAAATTAAAAATTCAATGGAAAGCATCATAAGTAAACTAGATGACTTGAATGACAGTGTTTCAGGCAAAGAACACAAAATATATAATCTTGACAATAAAATAGACCATGGAGAAAAGATAATAAGAGACCATGAACAAAGCTTCCAAGAAATTTGAGATAACATAAAAAGATAAAATATAAGATTTATCAGGATAGATGAAGGTTGAGCAATATAAACCAAATGTATATACAATCTTTTCAATGAAACAGTATCAGAAAATTTCCCACACCTTTAAAATAAAGTGGAAAATTAAATACATTCTGCATACAGAACCCAACATACACAAAATTACAAAAGATCCACACCAAGTCATTTTATTATGAAAATGCATAACATACATATTGTTTGAAGTTGTGCCTGGTGGGTCCGCTCGACAAGTTGGAGTCCTGAGAGACAAAAAAGGGGGTCTTTGGGGGACAGAGTGTGGTCTCACAGGACGAGGTTTTGGGGTGGTGGTCTGTGGAGTCACTCTACCCAGACTCCAGGGCAGGTAAACTGTTCTGCCAGAGTGAGATGCAGAAACACTGTTTATTCCAGAAAGTACAGAAGCTTATATACACTCCTGGACCAATCATGGCCCAAAGTTACAAACAATGAAGTGCTCTCTGTCAAGCACACAGTCCATTAGCATAGAATGAGGAAAGATGGAAGGGAGAGGTTGAAGGAATGGAGAGTGCTCCTACACATACAGATTAAGGATAGAATTTTTAAAGCTGCTAGAAAAACTTGACAAGTCACACTTAGAGAAAAAAAAAATCCAGATCTCAGCTGATTTCTCTATCCAAACTTTCAAATCCAGCAGGCCTTGGAATAACAGGTACTAAGCTCTAGAGAAAAATGTATGCCAGACAAGAATACTATATCCAGCAAAATTAAGGTTCAAGTTTGAAGACAAAATAAAAACCTTCTGTAATAAACAAAGATTATAAGAATTTACAACTAGAAAGCCTGAACAACAAAAAATATTCAATAAAATGTTTCATAAAGAAGAAATAAAAAATAAAATTGAAAACCAAAAAAGGGAGGAATTGTACTATAAAAATATTCAATCAAAGACAAACTAATTCAAATTAACAATTAGAAATAAAATGACAAGGAATGAAAATAATTTTCCCATAATAACATTGAATGTAAATGACCTATATTCATCAATCAAAACACATAGACTGGTCAATGGAATTAAAAAACAAAACCCCAAAATATGCTGTCTCCAGGAGACTCACTTCATAGGCCAAGACATCACAGATTGAAGATGAAAGGACAGAAAAAAGTTATTCATATGTATGTCATAAACAAGCAGGGTTTTCATGTTAAATAAAATGGACTTAAAGTCAAAGTTAATCAGAAGGAACCAAGAACAGCATTTTATACTTCTTAAGGAAATTATACATCAAGAGAATATAAGAAGTATAAATATTGATGACTCAAATAATGTACATAGAAACATGTACACAGAAACATCTATGTACATCTAACAACCTCTTTTTCATTTCAAGAACCAAATAGACTACAAAACAATAATGCTGGATGACTTTAACATGACCCTCTCATCATTGGATAGATCTTCAAAATAAACTAAATACAGAAAGTATAGAACTAAATAATACAATCAATAATTTACACTTAGCACATATGTAGAATATGTCATCAATCAATGATCAAAATCACTTTCTTCTCAGCAGCAATAACAACAACAACAAAAAAAACAGAAACAAAATATGGGAATCAACCTAACAAAAGAGGTGAAATACTGCTACAATTAAACTACAGAACACTAAAGGAAGATATTGAAGATTTCAGAAGATAGAAAGACCTTCCATGTTCTTGGATAGGCAGAATTAATATTATCAAAATGACCATACTACCAAGAGCACTATATAGATTTAATGCAATTTATATTAAATTACAATATTATTCTTCATAGAAATAGAAAACACAGTTATTAAATTTATTTGAAAAATAATAGGCCCGAAACATCCATGGCGATTCTTAGCAGGAAAAGTAAGCAGGGGCCTCACAATTCCACACCTTAAATTATACTACAGAGCTATAGTAACAAAGACAGCATGGTATTGGCCCCAAAACTGACATGAAGACCAGTGGAACAGAATAGAAGACACAGAGACAAACCCACAGAAATAGAGTTATCTCATACTAGAAAAAGGTCCCATAAACATACATTGAAGAGAAGATAGCCTATTTAAGAAATGGTGCTGGGAAAACTGGAAATCCATATGTAGCTGAATAAAACTGAACCCCTATCTCTCATCAGGCACAAAACTAACTCAAAGTGGATCAAGGACCAGGCATTAGAACAGAGTGGTGAGGGGTTAGAAATAGGAAAGATAGTGGAATGAATCAGACATAACTTTCATATGCTAATATCTGAATACACCACCAATGAAACTCCACATCATATACAACCTCAAGACTGGGATCCTAATTAAAATGTTCTACTCTATGTATACACTCTACTGCCATATATATCTAAAAAGAATAAAATTTTTAAAAATTATTCTATAGCTGTTTTTTAGGTCCATTTGACTGATGGCTTTATTATTCAGAAGAATCTTTACATTTTTAAGTCTGGATGTTCTATCTTGTGGCAAGCAAGTTGTGTTAAAATAACCAAGTATGACTGTACTGTGGTCTATTGGCTTCTTAATATTAAGAAGGCTTTGTTTTTTGTACATAGATGCATGATTATTAGGGGCATAAATACTTACAATTATTATTATTTTGGTTGGCTTATTCCCTTAACTAGTATCAAGTGACCTTCTGTGTCTCTTCTGATTTATTTTTTCTGGAAATCCACTCTGTATGATTATAAAATGGCTACCATTTCTTGCTTTTAGCCACAATTTGCATGTTAAATATTTATCCATTCTTTCACCTTCGGTCTGAATTTTTGTCTGTAAGGGACGTGTCTTTTAATCAGTATATTATTGGGTCCAGTTTTTTAATCAAATCTGTCAATCAAGCCTTGACTGAAGAGTTTAGAATGTCTACTTTTAATGTTACCATACAGAAGTAATTATTATTTCTTGTCATTTTGATTTATTTCTAAAGTTTAATTCAGACTTGATTCTTTAACTACTATTATTCTGGTGTGATTCATTCCTATGCTGGTTTTCATTTTAATGGTTTATTTCTTCTTCGTGAAATACTTTATTACATTTTATAGTGCTGGCTTTGTGATTATTATTTATTTCAGTTTCTGTTTATCATGGAAGGGTTTAGTTTCATCTTCAATTCCACAGAATAATTTGCTGTGTATAGTAACCTTGGTTGGCACCCACTTTCTTTCAAAGCTTGGTATACATTATCCCAAGCCTTTCCAGCTATTATGCTTTGAATTGAAAAATCAGTCAGAAACTGATTTGATTTACCTCTAAATGTGACTTGCTAGTTTTCTCTTGTATCTTTTAAAATTCTATTTTTATTCTATATATTAGTCATTTTTATTATTACATGTCTTGAAGAAGATCTATTCTGTTGTTTCTGCCTATTTGGAGTTTTGTATACTTCTTGAATTTGAACTTTCATCTCATTCCTGAGATTTAGAAATTTTTTTTTTTTTTGGTACTGGAGATTGAACTCAGGGGCACTCAACCACTGAGCCACATCCCCAGCCCTACTTTGTATTTTATTTGGGTCTCAATGAGTTGCTCAGTGCCTTACCATTGCTGGGGCTGGCTTTGAACTCACAATTCTCCTGGGTCAGCCTCCCAAAGTGCTGGGATTACAGGCATGTACCAGTGTGCCCAGCTTAAATTTATTCTCTTGATGTTACCCAGATTTCTTGAATATTCTGGTTATGGTACTTTAACATCTTTATGGTCAACTTTATTTTAAATATTATATAATTGACCTTCAATGCCTGAAAATCCATGTTCAAAGTTGTTTAATTATTAGTGTTACTTCCCATTGAATATTTAATTTTTTTTATTGAATCTTTCATTTGTTGGATTTCTGTTCATTTGTTGGTTGTTTTTCAGAATCACTATTGACATTATATTTCATTTCCTATATTTTCTCTCTAATTTTCCTTCTTACATCTTATTTTACCTCATTGAACATTGTAACTATAAAACTTATAAATTATTTCTCTGTTATTCCCTCCACTATGATACCACTGTAGTCATTTACAGTGTTATGGGCTGTTTGGGGTGTGTTTTACCCTTGCTTTTTCACACTGCTTTTATGTCGATCCATCTATTGGGATGGTTATCAGTTCTTTTAAGCAAAGGACTGTTTTGTGAGCTTTACCTTTTAGGAGCTCTGAGTTGGACAAATATCCAAATATTGGTATTTTAACTCAATATTTGCACTCTGCTTATCCTAGAATCAGCACCATTTTGAGAGAAGCTACTGAAATGTATTTACTATAGACATTTTAAAGCCAATCCCTTTACTATTCAACCTTATAAAAATTATACACACACACATATTTCTCAATACTTTCTCTAATATAGGTATAAAATTGTAGTAAAGTTCTGAAATATGTCAAAAATTACTCATTGTATATTAAAATTTCTATAACATTTTATTAGGGTTGAGAGGGGGAAGAGAGAGAAAATTGGCAAAAGAAAGAGAAATAAATAACAGAAAGTAAAGGATAATACACACCAAGATGTAAAGAAGAAAAAGATTGATAAGGGGGGATTTGAGGTAGTAGCAGATAGCATGAGAGGGATAATAGGAGGTAAGAAGAACAAGTATAAGCCAGAGCTAAGAAAATAAAAATAGCAAGAATCTTTACTCATGTATTTGTTGATTGTATTTCTTTTTCTGTGAATTGTCTGTTCAGTTCTATAGTTCATTTATTGATTGGGTTATCTGGGTTTTTTTTGTGTTAAGTTTTTTTGAGTTCTTTATATATATGCTTTATCTGAAGTGCATGTCGTAAAGACTTCTGTAGGCTCTCTCTTCATGTTCTTGATTATTTTCTTTGCTGAGAAGAAGCTTTATAGTTTAATCCATCCCATTTATTGATTCTTGATTTTACTTCTTGCATTTTGGGAAACTTCTTAAAGGAAGTCAGGTCCTAAGCGGATATGAAGAAGAAGTGGGCTCTTTTCTTCTTTTAGGCAAATGGTCTTTTTTCTAGTGCCTAAGTCTTTGATACACTTTGAGTTGAGTTTTCTGCAGAATTAAGAAGAGAGGTGTTAATTTCATTTTACTACATATAAATTTCCAGCATCATTTGTTGAAGAAGCTATCTTTTCTCCAATGTATGTTTTTGATGCTTTTGTCTAGAGTGAGATAACTGTATTTATATGGTTTTATCTATGTGTCTTCTATTCTCTACCATTGGTCTACATGTATATTTTGGTGCCAATACTGTGTTATTTTTGTGACTATTGCTTTGTAGTATCATTTAAGGTCCTGTATTGTGTTGCCTCCTGCTTTATTCTTCTTGGTAAGGATTTCTTTAGCTATTCTGGGTCTGTCATTTTTCCAAATGAATTTCATGATTGACTTTTCTAGTTCTATGAAGAATATCATTGGTATTTTAATAGAAATTATAGTAAATCTGTATAATGCTTTTGGTAGTATGGTCCTTTTGAAAATATTAATTTTGCCTACCCCAAATCAAGGGAGATCTTTCTACTTTCTAAGGTCTTCTTCAAATTCTTTCTTTAGTGTTGTGTAGTTTTTATTGTAGAGGTCTTTCACCTCTTTTGTTAGATTGATTCCCAATCAATCAACAAAATATGACTAGTTGAATTGCAAACTGGTCCAACCACTCTGGAAAGCAGTATAAATATACCTCAGAAAACTTGAAATGAAACCACAACTTGACCCAGCTAACCCACTATTAGGTTTATTCGCAAAGGACTTAAAATCAGCATACTACCATTATGCAGCCACATCAATGTTTATAGTAGCTCAATTCACAATAGCTAAACTGCACAACCAACCTAGATGCCCTTCAACAGATTAATGGGAAAAAATGTGTTATATACACACAATGGAATATGACTCAGCCTTAAAGAAGAATGAAATTATGGCATTTCCAGTTGAATGGATGGAGCTGGGGAGTGTCATAATAAGTGAAATAAGCCAAACTCAAAAAAACAAAGATTGAATGTATTCTCTGATCACTGGATGCTGATCCATAAGGGGAGGTTGGTAGGGAAGAATGGAGGAACTTTGAGTTGTATAGAGGAGAGTGAGGGGAGGGCAGGTTGTTTTTGGTGTGGGAAGGATGGTAGAATGAGATGGACATTATTACCCTATATATATGTATGATTACGCTACTGGTGTGACTCTGCACCGTGTATAGCCAGGAGAATAAGAAGTTGTGCTCCATTTGTGTACAATTTGTGAAATGCATTCTACTGTCATGTATAACTAATTTCTGTGGTCTTCTAAAGTTCTGGAAAATATGATTCTGAGCTAGGAGGGTTAGGAGAATAGGGGATATTACAGGTGACTGGTGTAGAGAGATCAAAGAGATATGAATGCCCAATAAGCAACATGTGAGCAGCTGCTACTCTGGAGAACCCAACTTGATGGCTGCTCACTTAATGCCTGTGACAATAAGTAAGCTATGGCTTTCTTTGTTAAATATAATTTTTCAGAAATTTGACTCAGAAAAACAAACTTTTTCTCATTGTCTTTGTTTATGGGGGCCACAGCAGTCATGTTCAGCCTAATAATCATTTATTTTTTCCTTTCTTTTTCTCTCTTTCACCTCCCTTTTTCTTGCTTCCTTCCTTTTTTCAAAAAACATATTTCATTCAGTATGTTTTTTTCTTAAACAAAAATCTTTTCATTTATTATCTACTTTTGTCATATTTATACTATAATTTAAAATAGCATTTGAATATATCAGAATTATACAAGGATAAATTACTGGAAAACGTGGTTCTGTCTATTTTGCTCATTTTTTTTTCTTTCTGTGAAAGGATGAGCATTGGGATTTACCTACAAAATCATTTTGCTGATGTCACTCTTTTTAACCAATTTTTAACACATTCCCTTTTATAAATTCCTCTTTTGGGGAAAGTGGTTCGTGGTCTCAATGTGGGTAGAAGGACTTTTCATAATTCAGTATTCACTACTTTATGAGTACAGATGTATAGGTATATTGATATATAAATATGGATTTTAGAGATACTTTATATCAAAAGCAGACGTCACCAAATTCTAATCAGCCAAATTTGCCATGATAATTTTTAATGCTCAATGCATCTGTTTATTTTCATAGCAAAAGCAATTTTCTTTATGTGAGAACAGATGTATCTATGATTATTTGCACTGAAATACCCAAACATTGGAGTGAAGCAGCAATTTACAATTGCTGCCTGAACTTCTCTTAAGTACACAATTAGAGAACAATGAAGAACTCATTACCTCTCGTATCTTTACAGTCAAGGAAACAATTAAAATTGGTGGTGTGAAAACATGCACAGATAAAATCACGTACACATAAACACATGTTACACTATTTTTAATTTCTGGTAACCAGGAAAAGATCTCCTTTTAGATACTTTCCTGTAGATGAAAATTTTTCCCAGAAAGTACCTGAACTTGAGGTACTTTTATTATTATAGTTATTATTACTATTAATATTATAGTTTTAGATAAAATAACAGAATAACAGTCCATGAACAGAAAACTATGTTCATTCATGATCACATAAATTGTTGCTATTTAGTTATCATCACCTTGATAATAAGACAATTATTCATGAGTAATTTCTCCAAATACGTAGTTAATCCTTCAATAGCTTAATCCATTTTAGTGCAAACTGAAGACATACTTTTAAAATACTCTTATCCAAAATCATTTGTTTTGCTTTTAATATATAAAACACAATAGCAAACAAGCCTTTTGTTATAATCCAGAAATCCTATTATACTTCCTGTGTTCACCAATATCATGTAATAACTTCTCCTCTTTTCTTAGACTCTGCTTCCTTTCTGTTCTTTTCTAGGTGGAGACCTTCTTTTTTCCACCTAATTGCTGTTAGCACCATGAACAATGTCCTCCTGACCAATCCTCCATTTGCCAGCTCCCTGAGCCCACACCAGGGTTATCCCTTCCTTTCTGTGCTAGGTCCCTTTCCCTAAGGCCTTCTACTTAGATGACTCTTCTGAATCTCTCCTCTTTCTTTTTTTTCCTATATTATTTATTTACTTACTTACTTTCAAGAAAATATTGATTGAGAAAGAGAATGAAAGTGAATACTTCATGAATACATTTTAAACCAAATTAGGATGATTTTTTGCAACTAAGTGTTAGTTGAAGTCTGTTTGGATGTGATTACAGGAATTTATCTTTTTTTTTCTAGCCACTTTATTGAGGTGTGAATGGCACATGGGAAGTTTTGCATATTTAATATACACAAGTTGATGAGTTTGGAGAGAGGTATGTGCTCATGAAAGTGTCACCACACTCTGTGCCATAAACCTATTCATTACTTCCAAAAGTTTCTCCTGCCCAATTATTTTATTAATACTTTTTATCATAAGAACATTTAACTTAAGATCTATTCTTATGATCTAATGTGGTATAGTTAATTATAAGTTAGCAAAATATTTTAGTGTATGATATGGCATGGTTAACTATAAGTACCATGTTATACTATTACTTAAATCAGTAGTTTTTTTTCTTTTTTATGTTGCTTTACCCATCTGCAGTGTTTAGCATAGCTGATTGCTTTTATTTTTTTAATTTTTTTTTTAGTTGTTGATTGACCTTTATTTATTCATTTTTTATATGTGGTACTAAGAATCGAACCCAGTGCCTCCCACATGCTAGGCAGGTGCTCTACCACTGAGCCACAATCCCAGCCCAGCTGATTGCTTTTGAAAACCCATTTTCTAACTTGACTTTTGGCTCCTCCTAGCTCCTCCTGTCATTTTAATCACCTTTCTCATAATCATCTACAGACTACAACCTATGTCCTTCAGCTTTAACATTAAAATGCACAAGATTCATCCTTAAACTTTTTCCTTCACTGTCTGTGTATCCTGTTGATGATTTCCTACAGTCTTTAATATTTCATCTATACATTGACAGCTCCCTGTTTTATATCCAGCCTCAACTTTCCCTTAAACTCTAGGCTCAAATACAACTGCCTATTCATTATGTTGATACAAAAGACTATTAGTACTTCAATTTTTCTTAAAAATATAAATAATTAAGAGTACATAAAATATGAATTTGTAGAGTTCAATTAATTTCTACAAAGTACACTGTTTATTAGCATCACAGTGGTCCACCTTTGGTCTTTTGCCAATAAGTAACCCCCCAAACTGCCCCAAAAATATTAATATTTTTAATACTCTAGGTTTCACTTGTTAAACTTCATATAAATGGAATCATGGGGTGAGAACTCTTCTGTGTATGTTTTGTCTTAACATCATTTATGGGATGCTTTCAAGGAATTGCAAATAGTTTCATTGCTGTATAATATTCTATCATATAAATGTCATAATTTATTACTTACCATCAGTCTGCCTGTCTCTAGGTTTTGGATGTTATAAATAGTGCTGCTATCAAATGTGTTTGGTGAAATTTGTACACATTCCTTTGACATGTATCTCAGAGAGGAACTTATAGATATGTGTATTTTGTTTTAGTAGATACAGCCAATTTTCCAATGTATATTCTTCTCATAAATTTTAGAGAGTAATCTCAAATGTAGTATATCGAAAATCAGACTTCTTTTGCCTCTCACAACACTGTCTTTTCTGAAGTCATCTGCCATTTAAGTAGATGGTAAATTTATCTTTCTGTTTGATCAAACCCCAAAACAACCTTGACAATTTTCTTAATGCTAGTTTTCTCTTTTACTTTATTTCTAATCTATCAGCCAGACATCAAATCTCTTAAAATGAATGCACATATGCACATAAGTAAATAGTATACAAATATATGAATACAAAGATCTGTATAAGTAACCACAAGTATGTTTATGTATCTATACATACACATATGTATGTATATAATGATCATGAGGTCAATTGTGGCATGAAAATATTAGTATTTGTATTCACCACCTCAAGAAATAAAGATCATATTCACATAACTTTTTACATTGTATAGTTATAATTGTCCTATTTTATGATCATTTATTGTTATAATCTCTAACTGTGTCTAATTTATAAACATTTTCTTAGATGTGCACAGTTGTCCTGCCTTCCAGATCTTCTCACAGATTCTGTGTACACAAAATCTACAAATTAAACCAACCATGGACCAAAAAAATTTAAGGAAAAAAAAACAATGGTAATTTTGTCTGTCAGAAACATGTACAAACTTGTTTTTCTTCATTCTTTCCTAAACAACATAACAGCTATTTATAGAACACTTATGTTATATTAAGTATTATAAGCAATCTAGAAATGATTTCAGATATATGAGAGCATGTGCATAGGCTATGCACAATTACCACACTATTTTATCATATAAGGGATTTGAGCATCTGAGGATTTGGGCATCTACAGGGGTGCTGTGGAACAAATCCCCTGTGGCTACCAAGAGATGACTAAATCTGTAGGGAAAATATATACAAACCTAAGCCCCCCCTCCCAACACACACACACACACAGTCCCATGCTATCCATAGCTTCAGGTACCTACTGTGGGGAGTTTGATAATGGGGTAGTATTGATATAACCTCTTGTTCCAAGATGCTACTACTCACCTGAATTTAAATTGCCTCCATCCTTCTATCCTTCACAGTTGACTCTCCACTAAGCACCTAGCATGATTATTATAAAACATGAACCATGCAGTGTCTTTATCGGTCCTCATGTCACTCAAAGTGAAAGATTACTATAATGTCCTATAGGTTTATCATGACCTAACCCTACCTCCTTTTCTCCTTTCCTTCTGCTTTCCCCCATGCCTACTATACTCAGCCACACTGGTCCTTGCTACTTTATAAATATCCAAAGTATGTTCTTACCTCTAGTTCATTGCTGTTTTTCTTACCCAGATGTGCTGCTCAAAGTAGTCAATCTCTTCTTAAAAGTCAGCTCATTAAAAGTAAAAATGAAACTTTGTACATCCTCTTTTCCTTTTCTTCTGTGGAAAAGGTATTGAAATAGTATTTATTTTTTAATAAATATTTTTAATAAATATTTTTTCCTTGTGATACTGGAAAATATATTGGACAAGAGTATGACTTTTATTTATTCTACTGTGCATTTATTTAGAACATTGCATGGCATAAACCAGGTGCTAAAAATGCAGTATATGCAGTTATTTGTTGAATATATAAGTGGATTTTTCCACTAAAATGTAATTTTCAAAATAAAGAAGTAACCCAAACATATCTTTAGGAATTGAAAATTATTTAAAATAAATATATTTGTGAATATGTGCACAAATATACTACAATGAATACAGCTTTTATATACAATTATAATGCACTAAACCAAATATTACTAGCAAAAATAGAAGGAGGATTAGTAGAGTAGAGCAAGAATTTCACAGTAGAGATAGGGAGGGAAAGGGAAGTTGCAGAGGAACAGATTTGATCCAATCATCTTATGCATATGCATTAATTTGGAATAATGATTGATACTCTTATGGAAAATTATTAAAAAGCTAAAAAATAAAAGAATATTTAGTCTCAATAATAAAAAGAGTATTTAGTCTCAAAAATAATTATTTAGTCTCAATTCTCTAGTTCAACCTTAAATTCATGATAGAGATATTCAAGGATGTCAAGCAATAGAGATACATTCATCCATGAAGAATAAAAGATTTTGTAGAGACACAAAACATTTATATTTCTAAAAAGTTGTTTATACAAATCAATTATAAAGTAAATAACATTAATTACCAAATTAACTATACTTAGCATGGTACAGTATTAATCAAACATTCAAATATTGTTTGATTATCCAGGTTTGCCTTAGACATGAGAATAATTGTTCTAAGCTATGATAATATGAACTCTAAAATTTTACTCATATATGGATCAGTGCCAGGTTATAAGTGGCTAGGGATATCTGAAATGCTATGAATGTGGAAGTTTATAATTGTAAAACATTCTCATTGTGACCCACATTTACACATTTGATTTCTAAAATATTCAGTTTAATTGTGCATCATTCAGCAAAATCATTAGAGATTTAAATTCTATTTCTAAGGGGTTATTATTAATAAATATCTATGCCAAGTGCTCATTTGACATAAGTAAGAAAAAAGTGACTTAAAGAAAGCAAGAACACCTTTTCCTGCAAATTCCTTCCTCGCTGATTTTCTAATCCAGGGAATTGCTTAAATTAGCAATGAATTTCTTCACCTCTTATCAGATACATATTAAGATGTGATGACATTAAATTCTATTCTGGGCTCAAGTTTCAATCAGAAAAGTAGGACAGAATCCTCATCTCTTGTTGTAAGAAAAGAACATTGAGGGGAAATGTAGGATGTTATGAAGACAAGAATATTTCAAGGAAGAAAGAGGCACAAAAGTCAAGTTTTTAAAAGAACTATGATATCACTCATCCCAGTCATTAGGTATGTGGAAATGACTCATGTTTAACCTTGCCTCCATCATTTCCCAATAATTTGACTTTGAGCAAATTACATCATCTGTTAGTCTCAAATTCTTCAACTGTTAACTAGAGATAGCGATTCACATTTTGTGCTAGGGTAAAAT
>PVHX01031887.1:0-14472 GCA_004024805.1 Geosciurus inauris | reverse complement strand
CCTATTTTTACTTTTGATTTTTGTGCCTTAATATCCATGAAATCATTGCCAAGATCAATGTCATGAAACTCTCCCCCCTGTTTTCTTCTAGGAGTTTTACAGTTCCAGGTTTTATGTTTAAGTATTAAATCCATCTCAAATTGACATTTGTATAGTATAATATAAGGGTTCAGTTTTGTTTTTTTGCTTGTATATATCCAGTTTCCCCAACATCATATGTTGAAGAGACTACTTTTTCCATTATGTGTTCTTAGGACCTTCGTAGATGAACAGTTGATTTCTGGACTCCCTATTTTCCTTTATTGGCCTAGGTTTCTGTTTTTATATGCCAATGCTATGCATTTTGATTACTATAGTTTTGTAATATATTTTAAAATCAGGAGATATGATACCTCTAGCTATGTTCTTCTTGCTCAAGTGTGCTTTGAGTTATTCAATAACTTTTGTGGTTCTACATGAATTTTGGGACTTTTTTATTGCTATAAAAATTAAATTAGGATTTTAACAGGGATTGCATTGAAGCTGTTGGTCACTTTGTGTAATATGGATATTTCAATAATATTAAGTCTTCTAAATCATGGAGACATGATATCTTTCCATTTATTTATTTGTTCTTTAGTTTCTTTCATCAATGTTTTGTAATTTTCAGGGTGCAACTCTATAACCTCCTTGGTTAAGTTTATTACTAAATATTATATATTTTTGATGTTATTGTAAAAATTTTATTTTTTTCCTTTTCAATTTGTTTATTGTTAGTGTATATAAATGCAACTGATTTTTATTCATTGCTTTTTTATCCCCCAAATTTGCTGAATACACTTATAAGTTCTGACAATATTGTGGATTAATTAGGGTCATGTCATCTACAGAGATAGTGTTGCTTCTTTCTTTCTGATTTGAGTGCCTTTTTTTCTTTGTAATGTGTAATTATTCTCACTGGGACTTTTGGTACAATGTTAAATAAAAGTGACAAGAGTGGGCATCCTTGCCTTCTTCCTTCCTGATCTTGTAGAAAATATTTTTTACCATTGAATATGATGTTAGCTATAGGGTTTTCATACATGACCTTTCTTATATTGAGGTATATTCCTTCTATAATAATTTACTGAGTCTTTTTTATCATGTAAGTATAATAAATTTTGTTCAAATATATTTTCTGCATTTGTTGACATCATCTAATTTTTATATCTCATTCTATAAATTCATTAATATATTTTTATATGTTGAACCATCTTGTGTCCCAGGGATAAATACCATTTGGTCATAGTATGTGATCCTTTGAATATGCTGTTGAATTCAGTATTTTGTTGAGGAATTTTACATCTATGTTCATCAAGGAAATTAACTTACAGTTTTATTTTTGTGTTGTCTTTGGCTTTGAATCAGAATAATATTTGTTTCATAAAATAGGTTCATAAGTGTTCCTTCATCTTCATTTTTTGGAAGAATGTTTAAGAAAGATTGGTGTTAATTCTTTAAATGTATGGTGTAATTTATCAGTGATGTCACCTGGTCCTGGATTTTTCTGTGCTGGAAAGTTTTTGATTACTGATTCAATTTCCTTATTTGTTATTGCTCTTTTTAAATTTTCTATTTATTCATGGTTTATTCTTAGTAATTGTATATTTCTAAGAATTTATTCATTTGTTGTAGATTATTCAGTATTTTCACATATAATTGTTCATTAATAATCTCACAATTCTTTGCATTCATGTTGTATCAGTTATAACATCTCTCATTTGTGACTTTGAGTTTTTTTCTTAAAGTATAATCAATTTTATCTTTTTAAAATCCAACTTTTAATTTTGTTCATCTTTTCCAGTGTTTTACTAGTCTCTATTTCATTTGTTTTTGCTCTGATCTTTGCTGATTCCTTCCTTCTATTAACTTGGGTCATGATTTATTTTTCTTTTTCTACTTACTTGAGGTATAACATTAGATTCTTGAGACCTTCCTTCAAAAGAAGATGTATATCAACATAAACCTCTCCTAGTCTTGCCTTTTCTGCAACCCATCAATTTCAGTATGTTGTGTTTTCATTTGTCTTGAAATATTTTCTAGTTTCCCTTTTGATTTACCCTTTGACTTAATGATTTTTGAGGAGTTTGTTGTTTTACTTCCATGTATTTGTGAATTTTCCCATTTTTCCCCATCTCAGGAATTACTGTCCTTCTTTGCCTAAATTTTAATGTTTACAAAATAGTTTTTTGAATGTATTTTTTGTTTGTTTGTTTTAAGTGAGACAATAAATCCCATCCTCATTCATCCATCTTGGATGTAGTTAGATTATTGTTTGGCAAATATCTCTCATACCTGGCATTTGGCCAATGGAACATGGATGGAAGTGAAAATGTGGCAGTTTTGAGCATAGAACTTACAGGCTTTTATGTTTCTCCCTGCTCCTTTGACAGATGTTTGGCTTCAGCCGATAGAAGAACGTGAGCCAGGTAGCTATTGCCCCTGCAAGCTGGGCTACCTAATGAAAAACCCACAGCAAATCTGTCTTTGACTCTACCTTGAAACAGTTGCCCTAGCTGAATGAAAACAATTATAAGAAAGAAACAATCCCTTATGTGTTATATGCCATTGAGATTTTGCATTTTTTTACTATGTAGCAAAAGTTGATTATTGCATAGTGGTGGTAGAGTTAAAGAGGTGAGAACTAATTTAGTTTCTTTGGAGACGGAATTAATAGGACCTGAAGAACTGTTGTTTTGTGGGGAGGAAGAAGGAATTGAAGGCCACTATATGATGTGATTTTTATTATTTTTAATTGGAAATTATGAGGAGGATTTCTGGTCTTGAAAATACTGAGTCGAGCCAGATACAGTAGTGTACACCTGCAATCTCAGTGACTTGGGAGGCTAAGACAGGAGGATTGCAAGTTCAAGGCCAGACTCAGTATCTTAGGAAGGCTCTAAGCAACTTAGTGAGACCCTGTCTCAAAATAAAAAATAAAAAGGGCTACAGATGTGGCTCAGTACCAAAGAAAGAAAAATACTAACTTGACTGTGAAATATCCAGGTAGAAATGTCCAATTAGTTGAAAATAAGAGCTTAGAGTTTTGTTTTGTTTTGTTTTTGGTACTGGGGATTGAACTCAGGGGTACTTGACCATTGAGCCACTAGCGCCTCGCCATTGCTGAGACTGGCTTTGAACTCGTGATTCTCCTGTCTCAGCCTCCCAAAGTGCTGGAATGACCTACGTGTGCCACCATGCCCGGCTGAGCTTGGAGCTTTTGAGAGAAAAACTGGTTTGGGTTGGAAATATAGATTTAGGAAGCATCAATACCTTGTTGCTATAAATTGATACTGTGGGAATGATTTTGGTCTCTCAGAATGACTGTGTAATGTGAAAAGGTGAAGAAAGGAAACTTAGTTTTCCAATAGCATTTAAGGGTGGAAAGAGGCAAAGGCCCTTTTAACAGTTAATACTTTCTGTGTATATTACTGTTAAGATTAATTTCTAAGAGAAAATGCAATAGTTTCCATAAATAATCCTTAAAACTAGATATTTTGGAAATGGACACACCACAATTCGTACTGATTCTTTCTCTTACTGAGTTAATAAGCAAATAGAAAAGTTAAAGACTTGTAGAATTCCAACTAGTTGTTCAAACTGCTAAATTTGGAGGAAGAGTAGCAACTATCAAAAGGATCATGATGGGGATTTCTGATTATACAACTTCCAGAAAACTATGACTTTTCATCAACTTTGTTCAAAAATAAAGCAGCAGCAGCAGACCACTGTGTAACGATGATAACCTAGATTGTATTAATCTGACAGGAATGTTCCCATCACTGCTAAGAATCAAAGTATATAAATAAGCTGAGACTTTCATTTGCCTTAAAGGTTGTTGGCACTATAACAGTCACTGGACATTTTGAAACAATGTGTGAAAGCAGTTTTTGTATTTTTTAGTTACTTCTGGTTTATCTGCATATTCATAAGTGACCTATAGATGCAATACAATTGTTATTCATGATTTCTGAGTTTTGACTTCATCTCAGAAAATTCTAATTTAGTCTGTTTGAAAATCCCTTGTGTTCATATAATTTTCCCACAGAGGCATGTTCTAGCTATCTTGTTTTCATACATATTTCTTAAAGACATAAGTTATCAAAGTTCACCCAAGAAAAATGAGATAGACTTAATAACTATCTTTCTTTTAAAGAAATTATGTGTGTTCCTGAAAACATCAACACAAAGAAACTTCATATTCAAGTGTTTCTCCTATCTAAACATGCACTTACAATAAGACCCAGCAGTACCATGCCTGGGTAATGACCCATGTGAAGTGAAAATATATGTCCACTCAAAGACTTGTCCACTTGTTCATAACAGCTTTATTCACCATAGCGTAAAACACAAAAGAACATAAATGTGAATTGGTTGGTCAATGGGTAAACTAAGTGTGGCTTATTCATACAATGAAATTCTTCTTAGGAATTAAAGGAATGAAGTACTGATAAACACAACAACATGAATAAATTTCAAAAATAGTATAATAGTATGTGAAATAATGGAAGACAGAAGCCAAAGGCTAGTTGCTTTATTATTCCATTTATGAGGAATTATTAAACAGGCATTATTATAATCACAGTACATTGATGATTGCTAGGGAGTAGAGATGCAAGAAGAGAATATGCTGCATATAAGCATATGGAATTTGGGAGATAATGGACAGTTCTGTATTTTTATTACTATATATAGTCATTTAATCCTCACATTTGGGAAAATTCATCAAATTGTACACTTAAAGTGAGAAGAATTTTATGGTATATAAATAATATCTCAAGCTGGGCGTGGTGGCGCAAGCCTGTAATCCCAGCACTTAGGGAGGCTGAGACAGGAGAATCGCAAGTTCAAAGCCAGCCTCAGCATGGGTGAGGTGCTAAGCAACTCAGTGAGACCCTGTCTCTATATAACACACAAAATAGGGCTGGGGATGTGGCTCAGTGGTTGAGTGCCCCTGAGTTCAATCCCCAGTACCAATAATAATAATAATAATATCTCAGTAAATCAGATCAAAATATACTTGTTTTAAAATATATAAATTCAACATTAAAATAATCTTAAAACCAAATTCTATATTAGATCAATATAGGAATAGGTGGTGGAAATAAATATGAATTATGTTCATTATATTTGATGGATGGGAGAATATAGGGATACTGACTGATTCTAAGCATATTAGAAAAATGTGAATTGAAATGTAAATATTAAAAATACTACCCAAACTACTAGAAGAATAGAAACCCAAAGGTTAGAAAATTTTGAAGTAATAAGGCAAAACCTGGAACAATAAAAAACACCTCCCTTCAAATGAAAGCATTGAATTTGGGAAAGAGAAATAAAGTATAGGAAAGCATGGTCAAGATAATACACAAAGTGGTAGGAATTATTCCAAGTATGTCAAAATTTGTAGTAAATGTATTAGAATAAGGCTGGGCTGCTGTCACAAAGATTCAAAATTCAGAGACTTAAAGAATCAGATTTGTTTCTTATCCAACTTATAACCTAGGGGGGGCATCCCAGACTGTTGGGGACCTCTATTCCAAGTAGGGTTCAGAATTTTTTTTTTCTCATATTGTTCCCACATCTCCTAGTGTAGGATTTTTAAACCTCAGCATTCACTAACATTTTGAGCTAGATTATTCTTTGTGTTGGGAGTTATTCTCTGCATTGTAAAATATTTGGTGGCCTCCTTGGCTACTACCTGATAGATTTACACTAGTAATGACATTCTACCCTCAAATTTGAAAACTAAAAATGTTCCTAGGCATTGCCAAATATCCTTCAAGGGACCAAATCATTCCTCACCAATTGAGAACAATTTCCCTAGAGCATTATTGGTTTCTCTTGGGTTACCATGGTTTCAGCCATCTCATTAGTGGGAAGAGGAATGGGAGTCTGGAGCAGACATGCTTCTGTCTTCTGGCCCCAGACAAAAAAATAGCACATATCAGTTTCTACTCACATTCAATTGATGAAATGTTAGTCATATGGTCCCATCTAACTGCAGTGGAGAATAGTGATATAGTACAGCTCATTCACAATTTCATGTACTCAGTCACAGTTCCATTTCTGTGGACAAAAGGGGAAATGGATTTTGGTGTGCAGCCAGGAGTCTGTGCCATCATGTGTATGCTGCTATTAAAAGACAGATGCACTTAGATTGGAAAGCAAAAATGTCTAGTAATATGCCCTTTACAAGAGACATATCTTTAAAAACACAAAAAAGGTTGAAAATTAAAGAATGGGCATATATTCATGAAAAGAAATTAGATCTTATAATCAATATCAGACAGAATAAGAGTCACGGCCAAAAAATAATTTAAAGGACTCAGAGAGATATTTCATATTAATGGAAGCAGTAACTTGCCAAAACATTGTAGCACACAGGAAACTTTAAGTAACTGATACTTAGCTCTGAAATAAACAAAATAAAAGCAAACTGATATAGTGACAAGGAGTAGTAGAAAAATCACCACTCTTACATGGAAAATAGTAAACATTTTCCTGAAACTAATAGATTAAATATACCAGAAGCAAGAAAGGATATAGAGGATTCAGATGACATAAGTAATTTGCATTCTTTATTTTTGTATCTTTCCAGTAGCCAGCAGAGAATCTTGAATGTAGTTGGGGCCTAGCAAATGTTTAACTCAAATAGACAGAGTTTACATTCTAGTAGTCTTTTTGTATCCTGGAATAGGGCTACTAAAAGCTATCCAAATTTATGTGGAAATTCAAGGGACTCAGAATAGCCAAAACAATCTTGGAAAAAAACTCCAAAGAACACACTTAAACAGTTGGAGTATATACCACTTCACATTCACTAGAATGGATGTAATAAAAAATAAAAATAATAACGAGTATTGAGGATATGTAGAAATTGAACCTTCATTCATTGGTGGCTTAACATTGAAAACATTATGCTAGATAAAATATCCAAGGTAGAAGAGATTATATATTGTGTGATTCCATTTACATGAAATGTTTGTAATTGAAAAATTTTAAAGACAGAATATAGATTAGTGTTTACCAGGAAATTGGGGGGCTTGCTGGATATGCTGTGGGTGATGGGTAAGGGATTCAGGGCTTCTTTTGGGGGTGATGGAAAATATTCCAAAATTGACTGTGGTAATGTTAGCACAACTCTGAATATATAAAAGTATATTGAATTGTGTATTTTAAGTGCATGAATTATATAGTATATAAATTATGCATCACAAAAGCTGTTTTTTAAAAAGCACTCTACTGTTAGAACTAATTAACAAATTCAAAAAATGGCAGGATACAAAACCAACATACCCAAAACAGTAGCGTTTCTATAAACTAGTGAACTATCTGAAAAAGAAATCAAGAAAATAATCCCATTTACAATAACTGCAAAAACAAAACAAAATACTTAGGAATAAATTTAACCAAAGAGGTGAAAGACGAGTACATTGAAAACCATAAAACATTGATGAAAGAAATTGAATAAGACACAAATAAGTGGAAAGATATTCTGTATGTGGATTGAAAGAATAAATATTGTTAAAATGTGCATACAAGGGCTGGGTTTGTGGCTCAGTGATAGAGTGCTTGCCTCAAAGGTGTGAGGCACTGTGTTCGATCCTCAGTACCACATAAAAGTAAATACATAAAATAAAGGTACTGTGTACATCTACAACCAAAAAAAATTAAAAATGTGCATACAATTGAGAATGGGGTGGAGTGGAGGGCATAAAGCAGTACTGGGGAACAATTCTACCAAATTATGCTGTATCTATTTCTGAATATACCACAATGGATCCCACTTATATACATATGTATACACACACACACACACACACACACACACACACACATATATATATATATATACATATGTATAATGCACTAATTAAAATAATCATAGAGCTGGACATGGTGGTGCACACTTGTTATCCCAGCGACTCAGGAGGCTGAGAAAGGAGGATCACGAGTTCAAAGCCAACCTCAGCAAAAGCAAGGCGCTAAGCAACTCAGTGAGATCCAGTCTCTAAATAAAATATAAAATAGGGCCAGGGATGTGGCTTAGTGGTCAAGTGCCCAGTTCAATCCCCAGTACAAAAAAAAATCATAGAAAGGAGATCAGTTGAATTGAACAAATGAATCAAAGGAGGGAGAAGAAGGAAAGGGAAGGTATTTGGGAATGAGAATGATCAAATTATGTAATATGCATGTAAGAATATGGTATAATGAATCCCACTATTATGTATAATTTAAAAATGTAGTAATAAAATCAGTTTTAAAATGTACATACAACTGTATGCAAATTAGAGATTTAATGTTGTCTGAAAGTTCCAATGGCATTTTTCATAGAAATAAAAAGAACAGTTCTCAAATCCATGTGTAATCATAAAAGACATTGAATAGTCAAAGCAATCATGAGCAGAAAGAACAGTCAGAGGCATCAGATTACCTCATTTCAAAAACTATTTCATGGCTATAGTAATCAAAAAGCATGATATTAGCATAAATATAGATGCAAAAATCAATGAAACAGAATAAAGAACTCCAAAATAAATTTAAACATTTATAGTCAGTTAGTTTTCAATGAAGATTCCAAAGATGTACAGTGAGGAGAGGACAGTCTCAATAAATGGTGTTGGGAAAACTGGATATCCACACATAGAAGAATGAAATTAGACATTTATCTCACACCCTCTACAAAATCAACATAAAATGGATTAAAGACTTAAACATAAGACCTGAAACTGTTAAAGAAATAACATAGGAGAAAAGCTGCATGATATTGGTCTGGGTAATGATTTGTTGAATAGGACTACAAAAGCTCAGGGAAAAATAGCATAATAGACAAATGGGGATTCCATCAAACTCAAAAGCTTCTGCATAGCAAAGGAAACAATCAACAAAGTGAAGTCAACCTATGAAATGAAAGAACATATATTTGTAAACCATAATCTGATAAGACATTAATATCCAAAATATATAATGAACTCAAACAATTCAATAGAAGAAAACAACCTGATTAAAAAATGAACAAAAGACATTTCACAAAAGAAGACATGCAAATGGTTAGGTGTGTGAAAAAATATACTTGGTCATTAATCATCAGGGAAATGCAAAATTAAAACCACAATGAGATTCTTACTTACTAACAGTTAAAATGGCTATTATTGAGAAAGATAAGTATTGACAAGAATGTGGAGAAAAGACAAACTTTGTATACAGTTGGTGTGAATGTAAATGAGTACAGCCATTATGGAAACAGTATGTAGGTTCCTCAAAGAACTAAAAACAGAACTACCATATGATCCAGCAATCTGACTCCTGGGTTTCTATCCAAAGGAAATGAAATCAGCATGTTAAAGAGAGGTCTGCACTCCCATGTTCTATATAGCATTTTTCACAATAGCCAAGATATAGAATCAACCTAAGTCTCCATTTATGGATGAATGGACAAAGAAAATTTGGTATAGAAACAGGGGAATACTTTTCAGTCTTAAAACAGAAGGAAATACTGTCATTTATAGAACTATGGATAAAGCTGGAGGACATATGTTAAGTGAAACAAGGTAGACACAGAAAGACAATGACTGCATGATTTCATCCAAAAAAGTTGATCTCATGGAAACAAATAGTAGAATGGTGCTTACTAGAGATTAGGGTAGGGTGGGGGAACTGGCAAAATGTTGGTCAAAGAAAACAAAATCTCAGTTGGGAGAAATAAGTTCAAGGAATCTATTGTACAATATATGACTATAATTAATAACAATATATTGTATACTTGAAAATTGCCAAAATAGATTCAAAGGGTTATCATCACAAAAATATAAGTATGTGAGGTTATGCATATGTTAGAAAGCTTTCTTTTGCCATTCCATCATGTATACATATATCAAAGTATCATGTACACCATAAATATATACAATTTTTATTTGTCAATTAAAAATAGATTTAAAAACCTTTGCATGACTCAACTCAATGTTCTGGCAAAACGGGTGTGCACCATCATGGGGGGAGGAAAAATATATCATGTTTCTTGGCAGATAGGGACTTGTGGCAGCCTTTACATCATACTGTATATGCAGTGGGCCAGAAAATATCTGTTTTCAATTTCTTATTTCACTAAATCACATTTTAGGGCCACATATTTGCCTTTAATCCTTATACTTGAATTTAAATCAGTTGCTCTTCCATTGTACTTTTGGACAAGTTGCTTAACATATATGTGCCTCAGTTTCTTAATCTGTGTAATGGGATATCTAGTGGCAATTACTACATACAGTTGTGCTGAAATTTAAATATAAATATAAATGTATTTAAAGTGCTTACAACTCAGGAGGCTGAGGCAGGATGATCATAAGTTCATTGAGGAAATATTGTTGCTACCAATACTATTGCTATTATCACTATATGAATCTAATTACAGAAATATCAAAATATGTTACGTATAATGATGACTATGGGTCTTTAGTAAATCATTGATTCTATGAATTTAAAAGTTCCTGAAAATAGTGGATGTTGAAATGTCTTCTTTCCAACTGTGATGAAATAGTTAAGGTTGGGGTTTAAAGGATTCACATTTGCTTATGTGGAAAACTTGCCCATCATGAATTCCTCATTTCTAGATACTGCTGGGCTTATTATAATGTTAACAGTTATTAAAGAGTCTAAATTTTTCATTTTTTAGGTTGATGACAAAAGAAGAGTTTGTCATCAGACACACTTACTCTCCCAGGAATCCCTTCTGCTGGCCTGTTAGCTTGTTTTGAGATGATATGTATACCCAAACTTGCTAGTCAATAAAAAAGAAGCTCCTGATCTCTCCCAAGCCCCCTCACATCAGATAAACCACCATGTTTCAGACTTGAGGGAAAAAACATGCCCTTATTCTCATCATTATTTCATGATTTTACTGTGGTTTGGCAGGGAAATTTGATATCAGATAAGAAAAGGATATCATAATCCAATTACATGAAGGAAGAATTATCCTTGGGCTATAGGGTTGCTTCATTGCTGCTCTATCCTCCAGGTTTAATTTAAGGCATCAAAGGTCTATGTGAGGCAGAATAAGTGGGTAGAATGTACCTGGCCCAAAGCTTGGAAAATGGTGGAAAATATATTACAACTATGCCTATGATTTG
Organism: Geosciurus inauris; assembly: GCA_004024805.1. Classification (NCBI taxonomy): domain Eukaryota; kingdom Metazoa; phylum Chordata; class Mammalia; order Rodentia; family Sciuridae; genus Geosciurus; species Geosciurus inauris. Next base: position 3,328 of record PVHX01031887.1, on the reverse strand, counting down.
CTCAATGAACTAGGCCTATCATTTAGGATATATAAATCCAACTTCCAATTTCCTAAAATGATATTATTCCCTTCTCTTTCTACCTCACATGATTATTACAAGGATTGAGCAAGACAATAGACAAGGATGTGTTTTTGAGTTATAATGTGCACTGGATACACAAGGTGTTGCTTTATGGTTATCTAATCATTCATTCATCTGACAGATATACACATATTATTTTTGAGTGCTGTCTATACATTGGGTGCTCTTCTAGGTTCTGAGATATAGCAGTGAAAACAAGCTTCCTTCTACAATGGAACTTCTATTCCACTGAGTAGAACAAAGACAAATATGATATTTGAAGCAGTGATAAGAGGTATAAAGAAAAATAAAGGAGGGCTGAGGTTGTGGCTCAGTGGCAGAGTGCTTGCCTCGCATGTGTGAGACACTGGGTTTGATCCTCAGTACCACATAAAAATAAATAAAACAAAAATAAAGACACGATGTCCATTTATAACTAAAATATTTTTAAAAAGAAAAATAAAGGAGGATAAGAAAATAGGAAATAAGAGGAAAGTGGGTGATAAGGTATAGGGGCTATTTAAGATAGAGGTTCAAGGAGTCCCCATAATACTAATTGAAAAATTTAAAAATAAGAGTAAAGCATATAGAAGACTGCATATGGCTAGCCTCTTAAAAGTCTCCACTCATAGCATAATTATATCTTAGTACCAGATTAGGAAAAACCATTACACATCTACATGCACACACACACACACACACACACACACACACACACACACTCACTCACTCACTCACACACACCTTTCTCATCTAAATTAGTTTAGTAATTTGCCACCTGCCTTCCCAAACACAAGCAATGCTTTCAGGGTTAACAAGTACGTAAGGAGGATATTTAGGGTTTATAGTGTGATGTTCATGTGAGGTTTCTAAGATATCAGAAAGAATTTTGGGACATTCCAATGGCAATGGGAAAAATCACTTGATATGTAAACAAAGTTGCATCAGTATATTGCAGCACAGACCATGTGGCAAAATATGTTTTGGCAATTGATGCTGTAGAATTGCCAATTGAGAGAGACTGTTTTTGTAATCAGTTGAAGAAGTGAGAAACATAAATGACAAGATATCATTTTTCTCTTGCCAAACAAATAGAAGAGATGATTCTCTAGTAAAGATGGATGAGACTGGTACAATGTGTTATAACAAGCAACATAGACAGTGACTCCTGGGAGAATTACTTGGCTCCAGAGCCAAAGTAGTATAGAATATTGCACAGAGGATGCACTTAGGAAAAATTTGAAGAAAGAATGAGGTCCAGAATTTTCTCAAGCATCACAATATTTCAGAATTTAGCTCTAGGAAAACTGGGTTAATGCACCAAAGCTCAGACTGTGAGTTAGAAAGTCAGCCTATTAATTCACAATGAAAATACAACTGTCAAATGATCAGTAATGTTCACATTAATCCTTTACCTTCCCAGGAAGGAAAACTATAGTAGGAGCACTCTTGTCTAGTGCATTGGGGATGTGCAGTTATTTCATTTAAATTTTAACTATTTTAAAAAATACATTGCAAGAATAGGGCAAGGAACTGTTGTCCACCATGTACCATTACTCTTTACCTAGATCCATCCACTGTTTGCATTTTGCCTCATTTGTGCTTGTTCTCTCCCCCTCTCTCTCCCCTCACTCATGATGCACATGCATGTGCACATACATATATATGTGTGTGTGGGTGTGTCACTTATCAGTAAGTTGGAGATATAGTGCCCTTCAAATACTTGACTGTGTATTTGCTAAGACCAAGGATATTATCTTAAATGTGGCATAATTTTCAAGATCAGGAAATTTAACAATACAATTCTATTATCTATTCACAGCCTACTTTCAAGTTTAACCAATTTTCCAAATAATACCCTGCATAGCTAATGTTTTTCTTGTTCCAGGATATAATTCATGATGATGCATTATACTTAGTTATCATAAGAATTTAATCTCCCTTACTCTGGAATACTTCCTCAGCCTTTCTTTGCTATTTTGATCTTAATATTATTGAATAATATAGTCTAGTTACTTTGTAGACTGTCCCTAAATATGAATTTGTCTGATGTTTCTTCATAATTAAATTCAGGATATATATTTTTGGCAGAGATAACACAAAAGATATTTTGTCTTTGTCAGTATAGCATATCTTGTTGATGCTAATATAAGTGGAATTGTCTTTTTAAATTTCATTTTACAATTGTTTACTTGAAGTATATAAAAATACAATTGATTTTTATATATTGATGTCATATTCTGATGCTTTACTGCATTCACTTATTAGTTCTTGTAATTGTTTTGGAAATTCTTCATGATTTTTCTATATAAACAATGATGGCAACTACAAATAGAAATTAATTTCTTCCATGGTAACTTTATACCCTTTGCCTTACCATATGTGTTATTCAGCTTTTCATCACTGTGACCAAAATACCTGACAAGAACAACTTAGAGGAAGAAAGTTTACAATTTCAGAGGTTCATGTCATGGTTATCAGGCTCCAAGGCAGAAACACTATAGTGGAAGGGTGTGGCAGAGAAAAACTGCTCAGCTCATAGCAGCAGGAAAGCAGGGAGACAGGAAGGGGCCAGGGACAGATATAGTCCCCAGGGCCACATCCCCAGTGATCTACTTCCTTCTGTCCCACCCTACCTGCCTATAAATACCATCCAGTAGTCCAGTCAAATTATTAATCCATGAAATGAATTAATCACCTGATGAAATTCATTTTAGTCATCTTTTCAATGCTGCAACTAGAAGACCCAATAAGAACAACTTAAAGGAAAAAAAGTTTATTTTGGTTCACAATTTCAGACGTTCAGTCTATGGTTGGTAACTCCATAGCTCTGAGCCCAAGATGAGGCAGTACATCATGCTGTAAGGGTATGGCAGAGGAAAGTGGTCAGTATAAGATAACCAAGAAGCAGAGGGAGCTCTACTAACCAGGGACAATACATAAACACCAAAGGCATGTTCCCAGTGATCCATTTCTTCCCACTACACCCTACCTTCCTACAGTTACTACCTAGTTACTCCATTCAAATGGATTAATCCACTAGTTAGGTTATAGGTCTCATAATCTAATAATTTGATCTCTGAACATTCTTCATTGTCTCACACATGAGCTTTTTATCTAAACCATGACAACTTTACAGCTCTCATAATCTGATAATTTCACCTGTGAGCATTGCTACATTGCCTAACACAAGAGCTTTTAGGGGGACATCCCACATCCAAACCATAGCATCATATTTGCTCATCTAGCACAATATTGAATAAAA
>PVHX01031886.1:0-14476 GCA_004024805.1 Geosciurus inauris | reverse complement strand
CTGAAGACAAGGGTAACCAAGTTAGAGCACAGAGAAGTGTGACCCAGAAGGGAACAGCCAGTGCAAAGACTCAGAGTGCACCTTATGCAGAATCTAAGGCCTTCTGGATGGTTCCCAACCTCTCAGGACGCTTCTTGGCTTCCAGTGGGTGGAGGACAGCCTAGTGTCTGGGGTGACCTTGTAAAATCTGCTTCCTTTTCCAAGAGCAGGGTGGGTGAGGGGTGCAGAGAACTCCACAGAGCCCCTCTGGAGTTAACTTGTCCATAGCCTGATGACCAGGACCTTCGTGCCTTAAAGCCACAGAGCAGAAGACTCCTCCCAGGTCACCTAGGCCAGCGTTTCTCACACGTGGCACCCACCTCCACCTACTGTGTGTGGTGCCCACTTCCCACCTGGGCACATCACCTATGTTCCCAGTCTTATGCCTCTAGTTAACCTAATCTTTGGGAATAATAACCATGACCTTATTGCTAGTTCTTTTCTTGCTGATAGTTACTAAAATAAATGCTGTTGGGCCACCACCTGAAACCTGCCTGTATTAGTCAGTTCTTCATTGCTGGGACCAAAAGATCTGGCAAGAATAACTTAGAGGAGGAAAAGTTGATTTTGGCTCATGGTTTCAGAGGTTCAGTCTATGGTTGGACAACTCCATTGCTCTGGGCCTGAGGTGAGGCAGAATATCATGGTGGAAAGATGTGGTGGAGGAAAGCAGCTCTGGGCGCAGCAACAAGGAAGCAGAGAGAGAGCTGTATGCTCCAAAGGCACGCTCTCAGTGACCTACTCTTCCCCCCATACCCTACTTGCCCAGAGTTACGGCCCAGTTAATCCATATTAGTGGATGAATCCACTGGTTAGTCCACAACTCATAATCTCATCATTCACCTCTGAAAATTCTTGCATTGCTTCACACATGAGCTTTGGGGGGACATCTCATACCTAAACCATATCTCTGTCCAGGAAGGACCCTTTGGGAAAATCTGCCGAGGTCCAGTCCCTGAGTTTATGCACAACTGAGGCCCAGAGACAGGAAAGGATTTATATACAACCATTGAATTAGTGAGCCCCACATCCCAACTTCCCTCTGTCCTTTGGGCTGCATCATTCCCAGGTGGCACTTCAGTTCTTCAATTCCTCTGTGAAGCTGTCCCCTACCCTTCATCTCCCCCCTCTGTCCCTCTGTCCCTCTCCTTCTCCTCTTCATCTCCCTCCCTCTGCTTTGTCCACAGCTTTGAAGCCACCAAACAGGTTTTGGAACCTTGGTTCTGCTTAATTCACTTATTTCAAACCACTTCTCATGTGAAAGGAACAGTAATCTCACCTTCTGCTTATGCAGGGGCAGAAGATCCTAACTGCTTGTGAATGGCTTGAAACAGCTCATCACATCAGACATGAGCTATGTTGAGTCCCTCAGAGCCCAGGGAGGGTGGCGTGGGCACTTATGGATTTTGCAGTTACTCACTAAGGGCACAGATATATTTCAGATCCTGTTCAAGTCGCTGGAGAGAAATCTTTGAGCAAAACAAACAAGTGCCCTGGGAGATGTGGGATTCTCCTAGAGGAAACGGATAATTCACAAACAAGCAAATGAAGGCATCACTTAAAGTAGAATGAATGAGTGAACGAATGGTCTGCACGGCTGTCCATAAGCAGATTCCTTTTCTTCCTTCAATTCAGGTTCCCTTCTGCTCTCTCCTGGCAGCCCTCCCCAGCTCCCGCCTCTGATGCTCCATCCTCTGGCACCCAGAGCACCTGACAGCCACCCTGTGTCAAATCGCCAGCAGCTCAGATGCTCCATAGATGAAAACAGATGAGTGAGCATGTGTTTATCTTCAGAAAGGACCACAGGGTGTGCATGTTTCCTGCACTGCTGACATGTGGATGTGCTGATGCGCTATGCTTGTGGCGAGCCTGTGGGTGCAGGGCATTGATTTAGAGGTTGGGATGAGATTGTCTTCTGTCTGGTCAAGGTAGTGGCTGAGTGGCACCCGTGTGTGCATGAGCTTCTCATGTGTTAAGCACGCATGAGGAAGAATGTGTGTATGTGTGGAAAGGGGTGTGTGTGTGTTTGTGTGTCAGTGTATTTGTGTGTGTGTGTGAGTGTATCTGTGGGTTTCGTTTTTTGCCATGCATGTGTACAAGTGTGTGTAAGACAGTGTGATTGTGCATAAGTGTTTGCAGGTGCAGAAGATCTGAGCTTCCTCTGCTCCACACACCCACTGTGCCCCCCACCTGGGACAAAAGTCCAGAGCCTCCAGGGTCTGGGGGTCCACATGCCTTCAGATCTCTTTGCCTCCTTGGTCCCACCTCCCTGGTAAATGTCTCCTCCTCTTACAGAATAAGAATCCAGTCCTAGCACTTTGGGAGGCTGAGACAGGAGCACTGTGAGTTCAAAGCCAGTCTCAGCAATGGCAAGCTCTAAGCAACTCAGTGAGACCCTGTCTCTACATAAAACACAAAATAGGGCTGGGGCTGTGGCTCAGTGTTTGAGTACTCCTGAGTTCAATCTCCAGTACCAAAAAAATAAACAAATAAAAGAAAAAAAAATCCAAAAGTGACACATCCGAACTCTGGACTCTGGTTCTCAGCCAGGACACCTCTCATCACCCTCTCACCAGGGACAGGGAGCAGCAAGGCTCTGCTCAGAGGAATCTGACCACAGCAGCCTGCAGCACAGAGCACTCCCAAGGCTGGTCCCCTGATCCCAGACAGCTGGATTACCTGGCACAACCTCCTGGGCACTCTGGATCAGGACTCTTATAAGCAATGGAGAAAAGGAAGCTGGTGGTGACGACTGTGTTTCCCCATCATGTCTTTCTCAGCTTCTCCACACAGCTCTTCTGATTTTCTAGTTTGTGTCCCTCTTCTGCTCTCTGCCTCTGCTCTCTGCTTCTGCTTCTAGATAAGCGTTTGGGTCTCACAATAAACATTTCTAAATCACCTACTCTAGCCTAGGGTAGTGCTGATTCCCAGGATACATAGGTGCAAACAAAAGGGTATCCATCTTTGTGGAATCCCCATCCAGCTGGGAAAATTGGTTTAGAACAAAACAATGAACAATGAACACCAGGAGAAATTGTTCCTTCTGAGACACAGAAGTTCTGCTTGGTATGTAAAAGAGCATGGCTATTTGCAACACAGGAGTGCAGAATGTGGTTAGCACAGCACCCAGTTTGATTTGTAGCTTTAAAGAATTCGAAGATGAATAGAACATTGAATCAAATGCCAAAGAACTGTCACCAGCCTGCATGACATCTAAGCACCTTGGAAAGCACAAAAATCAAAAACACAAAACACAAGAATAGCCTGGGGAATGATTGCTCCAGGCCCCAGAAATACTACTTGGTTTTGAGGACTTGGTCCTACCTGGAATTTTCTTCCATCATGATTCTGATTCCCTTGGTGACATCTCCAGCTCTGGTTCTCAGAAAGCCCTGTCTGCTTATCCTGCTGCAGGGAGTGCTCCTTCCTCAAGCATCAGGGTTTGCTCCTCATTGAGTCACTGTTTACTAAGCCCCTACTGTTGGCCAGACGCCCACTGCTGCAGGGGCTAACCACTCCACCACCCACCCCACCCCAGCCTTCCTGCCAGGAGGGAAACCATCAGCAAAAGAGGGAAATGAGCCTAGTAGAAGATGCCAGGCACTGTGGAGAAACACAGCAACAGGTGAAAAGGAGGGCAGGAGAGGCCAAGGTGGTCAGGGTGGGACTGAGTGATGATTGACACGGGCACCTGATGGAAGTGCAGGCAGACCTGACACAGAGGAGCAGCTGCTGTAGCTCGAGGATCCCCAGGTGTCTGAGGAACAAGGCCAAGGTGGCTGGAGCTGGTGATGAGGCCATGAGCAGGGCCAAGGTCATGGAAGGCCCACTGTCCTTCACCACTCACCTCCCAGCTCAGTCATTCTTCTAACAAATAACTGCCCAGCCTGGCTGTGGGCCAGGCCTGGCCGTGGAGGCCCTGGGGTCCAGCAGTGGACTCCGCAGGCAGAGCCCTTGCTCCTAGCTCTCATTCTGCTGAGAAAGTGGAGAAAAAATACATAAACAAGGAAGGGATTGCACAGAGTGACAGGGCATGAGAGAGTGGCAGGGTGGAGAAGTGGCCAGGACATCCATTCACCACTGGCCATTGGGCCACCAGCTAAAACAGTTCTTACAAGTGACTCTCATCTTCCTCCTGGCCCAGTTAGCAGATGAGGAAACCGAGGCTCTTTAGGAGCTGCATCCTGGCTTCTGCCCTTTGCTCTCCCTCTACAGAGTCCAGGAACTTGGGGAGGACAAACAGCTTCCTCCTTCCCAGGGGCCAGGAACAAGTTTTAGGCTTCTCAGAGGGAACCATGACCAGGTCCTGGCTCTTGGCCCTGTGCTGGCCACAAAAGAAGGAGCAGCTAGATTCTGGTAGTGGAGACCCCTGGCTGGAAGGCCCCCCAACCCTACTGCCATCCTTCAGGGTGAAGGCTCCAAAGCTTCCTGGGGGCACAGGCCATGCCCCTTCTCTGAGCCCCATGTGCTGGTAGAGGCTCCATGAGAGGACAGGGCAGCAAGCCTGCTCTGGGTGGGCTGGAGATGCCCTGGTTCAAGCCAGGGTGGTGGGGAGATGGCCAGCTACAGGGGGAGGCAGGGCAAGGGCCTCCGGGCCCTGACCTCAGGGTGACACCGGCCCAGCCAGCTATGCTCTGTCTGCAGGGTCCCTGGGGCTGCTGGGCCCTCACTGTGCACTGTGCAGGCTCCAGAGCCACAGGACCCGCTGAACCCGGATCCCATTGCTTCTGCCCTGCTAGGACCCTATGGCTCTACCACACCCAGCAGTGACCCTCTCCAAGCCAGGCTGTGCCAGGGCCACCCTGCAAAGTTTGCCCTAATCCTCTGACCACCATTGAAAAGCTGTCACTGTCACCATGGTTTCCCAGGAGCCTCCACAGCGCCTGTTGAGAGAGTGAGTGGATGGACAGGTGGAGAAGTGAACCAGGGTGACCCTGCTGCTCCTCTCAGAGCTGGGGCTGTGAGTACATGGGGGGACTGTGGGGTGCTCTTGCGCTGCTCCCTGAGGGCCCATTTCACCTTGACACAGACCTGTCACCTGCTTTGCCCCACTAGGAGCAATGGTGCCCATTTTAAGTGGAGGGCCCAGCCCATTTGAATGTCCCAAGTCTGCTAGACATTCAGGTGCCAGCTGTCTACCGCCCCTGGGGGGGGTGGCCTTAGGACATGGGAGAGGGAAACAGAAGGAGGAGGGATGGAGGCTGGGAGTGAGATGCCAGCAGAGGCTGCTTGTCCAGTGCTGCTCTGCTACCTGGCAGGGATGTGGCCTTGAGGCCACAGTGCTCAGTGAGACCCGCTTGGTGGACATCCGTCTGGCTCTCTCCCCCATTTTCACAGAAAAGGCAGGGAGACGTGACTTGGAACATCTGCTCTTGGAGCCCCATTGTGCTGAGAACACAAGAACCTCTACAGAGGCAGAGGGCCCAGCTGTGGGCAGAGGTCACGAGGAAAGATGAGGCCAACAGGAGGAAGCGTCCAGGGCTGGTGGTGTAGAGGGCAGGCTTTGAAAGCAGGGCTGGGTGGGCAGTGGCCACCATATGTGCCCATCCCTCCTGAGATAGTTCTGGACTCAGCCCAGCTCAGGACATCTCCCTTCTCACACCTCTCAGTGTGGCAACCATGGAATAAGGATCCAAACAAGCTCCTCTGGCTTCAAATCGCTGTGCACCAGACCACACCCTGACCCACTTGGAAATCAGCTTCCTCTGGGAGTCCCAGGGCTGGGTGTAGGTATGCCTGCCACACAGAGCTATGCCCTGGAGGTGGCTTCAGCAGCCTGGCAGCTGCTGAAACATGTACCTCATGCCCATGGTGGCTTGCCCCATCCAGACGTTTGAAGCCCCTCCAAGACCTTGATCACCGAGCTCCGTTTTGCAGATGGCTGCCACTCATGCATCCATGCCTTCGCCAACCTCGCCCCCAGCCTGGCCAGCAGGATGAGGGGATTGGTAGCCCTGGAAGGTGTCGTCTTGGCAAAAGTACCTCTGCAGGGGCATGGCCTGGGGATCAGCTGACACCTCATGTCCCCCTTCCAACATTGAGTCTCCTCCTTGGCACAGAGCTGACCATGGAATGGAGCCTGGGAGTCACATGCTTGAGGAACTTTCTGCATGTGCAGAAGCAGAACAAGTACAGTGACAACCTTAGCAACTGCCCACCTGTGCACTCCCCTGGGTGACGGGACTGGGGATGGTGGGGGTGGGGGAATGCCTGGGCCTTGGATGGCCTGGCCCTTGTCAGGTGTCCCTGGAGCTCCCAGTGGGCTTCACTGTTCCCTCTGCCCTGGCCTCATTTTGGAAGGCCCACGGGAGCAGTCGTTGACCATGGGGGCGCCCTCTCCTGGCGCCTCGGCGGTTCTCACGCCTGGCAGCCAGGGCGGACCCCACCATACACACCTCCACCTGGAGCCTTCCCTGCTGCCCTCGGGGAGGACTCCCAGGAATGCCAGTCACCACGTCTGCAGTGTGCCCACGGAAAAGGGGCCGCACGTCCCTAGGTGGCCCTGGAGGGTGTGGATCCGAGGGTTGCTCTGCCCTCAGGGCTGTCAGCAGCTTTGTGGGGCAGTGGAGGCAGGATTCCTGCTAGGCATGGGAAACCTTGGACCTGGGCAGCGGCCTTTGGCAAGGAGCTTGCATCTCGCCCTTGGAACCTGCTGAGTGCTGTGGCGGCGCGCTGGGGTTCTACTTAGAGACCTAGAGCATCCCATCTGGAATGGCGAGGGCTGGGGCGGAGAGGGGGCGTGGCCGCCCAGTGCCACCTGTGAGCTTGGCAGGACTGCAAAGCCCAAGGCCCTCCCGCCAGAGCACCTGCACAGGTGAACTTTAGGACAGTGCACAGGTGCAGATGAGAAAAGGCATTCCCTGGAGATCACACTGTGACTGTGACCCAGGTGCTTTGAAGCAGCCTCCACCTCCTTCTTCACAAGCAGCTCTCTTCCTGGAAGACTCCCTGGTGACACCTGCCGGCCAGAATCACCCTAGTTTCTGAAATCCCAGGCAAACATTTGCAGCTGATGTGGGAACACACACAGCTCTGGGATATAACCCGAGGCCCACAGAGTGGGTACTAAGTGTACAAAGTGAATGAATTATCATGTTTTATTGATTCTGGGAAGCATATTGTTTCACTTTAGTAACTCTGATGCTTTCTACAATCATGGGCATCTTCAAATTTCTTCTGTCCTTATGTAGTTGACACTGTGACTCATCATATGTGATAAAACGTTCACATTAATTCAGTTATATTTACTGTGGTTCTATATTGTAGGATTTAATTTGCTATTTAAATTTGTCTTCAAAAAATTGTATAATAATTCAGCATTGAAAAAACATATTGAGGACTCCAAAATGCATGGAATTGAAGAAATAGGTATTCATTGTGGGGAGAATGACAAGAGATTTATATTTTCCTGTTAATAACTAGCAATTTTTAGGCACCATAATAAAGGAAAATGGATGAATCTCTGTCAGGTCTTACAACTGACCTATGTTTGCACAATTATTGCTTATCCCATACCATGGATTTCCACAGAAGGTAGAAGTCTCTTAAAATCTCTCCAGTAGTAAAAAAAACTTTCAAGTTGTGACCAACATTAAGACCATGACTCAATTGGCAGCATTTCTCTTTGTCTCAGTTACAGTGAGATAGTGTGCCCTAAAACAGACATCTGACATGAAATATGACTTACTAATGTTGGAAGAATTGTGGAGGAAACAAAACCAGGGGTGCCATAGACAGCAGAGTTTACTTTTCAATGGAAATACTATTTTCCCTCAAATTCTAGCCCCATTTTCATTTTGTTCTATTTTTCTCTGGCTTTTGAATAAACCATGTGATTGCATTCAGATTCTTTTATTTCATTCCCAATTGGGTGGCCATCTTGGTTGGTACAGAAATATCTCTGTGGTATAATAACAAGTGATGGAGTTCCTGTTACCACTCAGAGGGACACAAGAGATTCAGAAATAAACTCAAGGATTACAGGGGTCTGCAGCTCAGCCTGAGCTGATTTCTGCATCAAAGGCCAGGGCTCCTTGCAGCCACGGAGCACTTCTCATTATTCACACGTGGCTAGCAGGTAGGAAAGACGGGGACCTAGGTAGGCTACATTCATTTCCCACTAAGGCTCAATGATTTGAAGGCAAAGAAGTTAGTAGAAGGACCCATGTAAGGAATGAATTTTGCTTTTAAAATGAGAAAATTTCCCTTACATTAGGAAATAAAGAACAGAAAGATGAAATAGGAAAACAAAAAAATTTGGGAGTGCTGGGTATTAGGAATTGAACTCAGGGGCACTTGACCCCTGAGCCATATCCACAGCCCTATTTTGTATTTTATTTAGAGACAGGGTCTCGCTGAGTTGCTTAGTGCCTTGTTACATTGTTGAGGCTGGATTTGAACTGGTGATCCTCCTGTTTCAGCATCCTGAGCCACTGGGATTACAGGCATTTGCCACCATGCCTGGTAGGAAAATGGCATTTCATTCTTTGTCTTGGTGGTGATGGAGTTGGGAAGAAGCGGGCAGAGGGTGATGGGTTCTTCCATGGCCTCCTTGTCCCTAATGGTTTAATCTTCTGTGAGCTCCTGGGAGTAGCACTGTGTGATTTGGGAAGTGCCTGGCCCCTTCTCTATCTGTGCCATGGGGGCCTCCATCCCCTTCTCCTGCAGACACCCACCCCTCGGCACACTTTGTGACCTGGATGGTGCTTGTAGGCAACACCGGCCACTTAGCAGAGCACAGAATAGAAGAGGCTGGTGGTGGCCTGGAATGAGTTCTAGCTGATTTATTCTTAAGAATTTAGGGTCTTAGAAGCAGTGGCATGAGCTTCAGGGGTTGGGGATAACCCCTTAGTGTTGGGCGCTTCTCTCCCTATAATGATGAGATCAGCTGGAGAAGGACCAGCTCAGAGCCCAGGGCCAGGCCCTAGTGGGCCTGGTGTAAGTGGAGTGATAAGTGTTCCCAAGGGCTCCACTCCCAGTTCCTCTGTCTTCTGATTCCATGCCCACTGCTCCTTGGGTTAGAGCCTTTCCAGCCCAGTGCAAGAAATCTCTGAATAATCTAACCAAAAGTTGCTGTATCTCACATCCAGTGGCTATGTTTTGCCAAAAGCTCTCTTCTGTGCCTTGGTGAGCTGCCAAACTCCCTCCATGTTTGGATTGGCTTCAGCATTCATGAAACATCTCAGACTTCCATTTGTGACAAGTTTTTCACCCAGTTTCACTTCCTCTGAGACACCCACATCCTTTGGTGTCAGCCACTGTCACTGTCATGGACATCCACAAGCTCGCCTTGGCCACACTCCTCTGGCTTCATGTTCAGGATCTTCCACAGCCAGATTTTCTTTCTACCATTCTTCAGATGCTCAAGTTTATTTCTCCTGCAGAGTTGTCACATTTTGCTTCTTGGATGTACTTTGTGGTGACCAGTTCCCTCTTACCATTCCTGTGTTGCATCCCATGCAGTGACCATTGGGAAACAAGGGAGTGACCATATGCACACTTTGCCACCAAATAATAGGTGCACCACAACCAACCACCCACAGGTCTAGAAAGGAGTGACCTGATATGTCACTGATTGTGACATGCACCTGTGGTTTGTTGCAGTGTAATTACACTGCAGAAACTTTAGAGAAACATATCCTTCTCCTTTGTCATGCTTTTATTGACAGTGACATGGTCCTAGTGGACTATAGCATGACTGCCTATCCTTGCTTCCCCACCAGTAGGTAGGTAAAGCCTACCATCCTCCAAGGACCTCTCCAGCACTCACAAATGGGTCTGTGGAAAAGGTGAAAGGGAAGGAGAGAATCCTTCCCTTGCGAAAAATTCAAGGGGATAAATTTAGTGCAGCTATCTCTGACTTTGAATTTACTGGAGAGAACTAGAGGATATTTCATTACCAGACTTGACTTTTATTGTTTTGATATGAGATGTCCCCAAAAATGCTTATGATAGGCAATGGAACAATGTTCCGAGGCAAAATGATTACATTATGAGACCTGTGACATAATCAGTGTATTCCATTTGGTGGATTAGAAATGTGAAAGGAGGGGCTGGGGTTATGGCGCAGTGGCAGCGTGCTCGCCTAGCACGCGGGAGGCACTGGGTTCGATCCTCAGCACCACATAAAAATAAAATAAAGCTATTGTGTCCACCTACAACTAGAAAATAAATATTTAAAAAAAAATAAAGACATTGTGTCTGTCTACAACTACAAAAATATTAAAAAAAAAAAAAAAGAAATGTGAAAGGTCCAGTATCTAGGCTGATAACTGTATTTAGGTAGGGTATGGCTGAGGTGTGCCCATGGGGGTTAACCCTGTTGCTGGCTCCTCCCTTTGTCTCTCTCTATGCTCCCTGGCTATCATAAACTGGGGTAAATAAATAGGTGCACCACAACCAACCAACCACAGGTCTAGAAAGGAGTGACCTGGGGTTTATGATAGCCAAGCCCTTCTGATACACTGTTCTGCCCCAGGTCAAGCCAAGAGCTGTATAGTCAGCAGGTGATGGACTGAACCTCTGAATCATGAGCCACAATATATATTTCCTCCTCTAAGTTGTTTTGCTTTTGGTCACAAAGACAAAAAGCTGATGGGCACAACAAATTATTTGTGCTGTTTCCATGGTCTTATGTAAGGTGATAGCACTGTGAGTTTATCTCATGAACTAGAGCTGCAGGATGGGCTGGGGTTGTGGCTCAGTGGTGGAGCACTTGCCTACCATATGTGAGGCACTGGGTCTGATTCTCAGCACCACAAAGAAATAAATAAAATAAAGATGTTGTGTCCATCTACAGCTAAAAATATTTTTTTAAAAAAAAATTAGCTACAGGAGTGATCTGTGGCTCTGTGCTCGTGAATCTTACAGCAAAGTTTATATACAAGATGGCACGTAAGGGATTATGGGCTGTGAGGCAAGCCATCACAGTGAGCCTGTGTAAGGTCAGCCAAGAGGAGCTGGACAGAAACACCCAAATATTGGACAGGATGAAGATGTTAGACCTCTTACTCAATTTCCAACTGTCAGAAGTGGCAGCTGACCAGGCAGGCAGAAGGTACATACTGGCTCTGAATATATAAACATTTCACCATTGACTTTCTGTTCCAGTTTAGCAGAAGTAATTGTCTCCATCTGGGGAGCCTGACATGTACTAAGTCAGGTTCATGCCTGAAAGGAGGCCTGAATTAAGAGTCAAAAGATAAATAAATAAGGGCTGGGATTGTAGCTCAGCGGTAGAGCACTTGCCTTGCATGCGTGAGGCCCTGGGTTCGATCCTCAGCACCACATACAAAGCAATAAAATAAAGACATTGTGTCCATCTACAACTAAAGCAAAATATTAAAAAAAAAAAAAGATAAATAAATAAAAGAGCTTTATTGGTCCTATAGGCATCCTCTCACCCCACCAACCCCCTGCTCTGGGCCATCAGACATGCCTTTAAAAAACCCTAGACAACAGACACCCATTGGCATCACTCTCTCTTGGGACCCCTCCCCTTTGGGAGCTCTGCTTTCTTTTTTTCTGTCTTTCTATTAATCTAGTAAATCCTGTTGGGGCTGGGGCTGTAGCTCAGTGGTAGTGCGCTTGCCTAGCATGCGTGAAGCACTGGGTTCGATCCTCAGCACCACATACAAATAATAAATGAATAAAATAAAGATCCACCAACAACTAAAAAAAAATTAAAAAATTAAAAAAAAAAATCCTGTTACTTTGATCTTACCCTGGGTCCATGGATTTTATTTGAATTTGAAAGACAACCCACCTGATATCCATGCTCCATATTCTAGTACTAACATATATCTTCATGCTAGTCACACATGGTTAATTACATGTTTTGAAAATTTAAAAGATAAAACAAGAGAATGTGAGTCAAATCTATTCTTGTAGTGTTTGGGGTTTGGACCTGATTTCTTGTGAACTGAGTCTAAACGTGTTGTCCGAGCAAGGGACTAGGGCATAAGACAGGAACTCAGAAAACAAAGGATAGTGAAGGGTCAATATTGAAGGGTATTTTTCATTTCCCCCAGGTGGACTAAATGATGGCAACTATCTATGTGCAAACCTCAGCTACTCCATCGGTGCATACAACCAGATGTGAAAGCAAGAAATGTGAATTAGGGCACATGGTGGCACATGCCTGTAATTTCAGCCACTAGGTATCACAAGTTGGATATCACAAGTTGAGGCAGGGTATCACAAGTTCAAGGCCAGCTGCAGCAATTCAATGAGGCCCTGAGCAACTTAGTGAGACCATGTCTCAAGACAAAATGGGCTGGGGATGTGGCTCAGTGGTACATTGCTCCATGTTAAATCTCCAGAACCCCTCCCCCCAATGTGAATTAGGAGGTTGCACCTCAAGCCATGTAGCAAAGACTAATTCAGAAGAGGACTTACAACCTAAGAAGATATACCTTAATTACATCTTTATTCTGTGAACTGAGCAGTGCTGCTCCTGGATCTTGTCAGTGTTAGTGTTAATTTTTGTCATGCTTTGACTTTTTTTATGTGTATTTTGTTTTTACAATTTAAATTGTATTTATACCATTAAAATTTGCAGAAGCAGATCTGTTGTGGACATAGCAGAATGAACTAGAAGGAGCTTCAGGAGTGCCTTCACCTCTTGTGTTTATTTTCTCTTGAGGAATCTAGGCATTGGAGATCAAGTAACCTAACAGCAACAGGAGCTGTGGTGGAATTAAGTCTTATTTGGGCTTGTGAGTTGCAGTACATCATTCTCCTTATCTGTTCTGTGGGAACATGATTTTAATGCTCATAGGATGCCAATTTCTGACATTCCGAGTAGCTTGTATCTAAGAAGACTGTAATGTCTTGATGAGTCGCACTCTGCTTATTTTCTCTGTTGTGTGTTCCCTATCATAAATTCCTATTTTGTCTGCTATGCTTGAATCTACCATTTTCTAACTTAAAAGCTCTAGAATGATAATACCACTCTCACTTTTTACACATACATGGCATATCAGAGACTGCTAGGCATTGCACATATTATCTTTCACTTGTTATTTATATCATACAGAAGAATTTGAAGTTCAGAGTGTATTGGTGTATACCCCAGATCACACAGCAGCCAAGAAGCAGGCCAGGATTGTTGACCCCATTCTTTTAACTACATCACAACAAACTGTCTCAGCATGTTGGTGAGCAGGAGTTCTATAATCAGAGTGTTTTCGATTTTAGCATATCTCAACAAAATATTAGCTTAGTAGTATCTGTCCCATCCAAGTCTTAGACGAATCATGACAATAAATGTGAAGTGCTCAGAATAGTAGTTTTTTTTTTTAATGGCTAATCTTACAAAAATCATTCCAGATTTGTAGTGGTAATCAGAGCTTTTCATAACACATTCACTTGGAGATGTTTTTAAGGGGAAGATGACTTTTTTTTAGTTGTAGATGGACACAATACCTTTATTTTGTTTATTTTCATGTGGTGTTGAGGATTGAACCCAGTGACTCACACATGCTAGGTAAGCACTCTACCACTGAACTACAACCCCAGCCCTGGGAAGATGACATTTTTAACTATGAGAAAGAACCTCCTTTCCAGGTAACCTTACCATAGGGAGAATATTATTAAAGGGATATTTGGATAGGGGATCTTATTGAATATATTGCTGAAAATGATATAAACATAGCACATATAAAAATTTTCACAGATATTCTTTTCAGACTTAAAAGCATAATGTTTTAATCATCCAAAAGAGGGGCTGGGATTGTAGCTCAGTGGTAGAGCGCTTGCCTCGCATGTGTGAGGCCCTGGGTTCGATCCTCAGCACCACATACAAAGCAATAAAATAAAGACATTGTGTTCATCTACAACTAAAAAAAAATCTAAAAAAAAAAAAATCATCCAAAAGAAATGTTGAGATACATTCTTTTCAGACTTAACAGCGTTACATTTTAATCATCCAAAAGAAAAGTTGAGATTTGAATTCATCTATTAGAAATATAAACATGAAATATTTCATAGTTAGTTTGTGAAATCTGTTTGATAGGAAAAATAGGAATTTACTATCAAAGTCTAACAAAATCCTTTAAAAATTGGTGGATTAGATTGGAAAAGAATCTTTCTCCATGCTTGTTTGTGACATTTATATTCACTCTTTTTTTTTAAACATTTTTTAGTTGTAGATGGACACAATGTCTTTATTTTATTGCTTTGTATGTGGTACTGAGGATCAAACACAGGGCCTCATGCATGCAAGGCAAGCGCTCTACCACTGAGCTACAATCACTCTTATATTCACTCTTAAAGAAAAACAAAATATTACGATAACCTGCAGTTGAAAATAGTCCTTAGTATTATTGAATTGCTGCTTATTTTAAAAATTTAAAAGAAATGAAGCATATTTAGTCATATTGCCTCAACTCAAGTGAAATATTATTTGTCCTATGAAAAATAAAATGAAACAAAATGT
>PVHX01031885.1:0-14474 GCA_004024805.1 Geosciurus inauris | reverse complement strand
AATTTGGAGAAGCTTGGTAAAAATGTATTTTACTAGTCAGTTTTTCATTATCATAATGAAACACTTGAAATAGGCTACTTATGAAGAAAAGAGGTTTAGTTAGCTTACAGGTTTGGAAATGCAAAGGCATGGCACCTGCGTTAGCTTAGTCCTGGTGAGGGCCTTCTTGACTGCATCACATCATGGTAGATGGCAATGGTGGGAGAATTTACAGGAGCATGTGATCATATAAATATACAGGAAGCCAGAAAGAGACTGGGAATGGACCATGCTCAGGCTTTTATAACAATCCTTTTATGAGAACTAACCAGAGTCCAAAGAGAAATAACTTAATCCCTTTTGAAGGAACTCTTACAATGGACCTGAGGACCTCCTTATTAGGACACACCTCTCAAAGGTCCAAATAATCTTCCAATACTGCTACCACGGGAACAAAGTCTGCCAACACATGGAACTTTGGAAGGATGCACTTAAACCATATCCAAACCATAGCATGGATAGGCAAACTATCTCTACCATATTTTCAACTCTTCAGTTATTCCAAAATAAAGTTTAACAAATAACAAGCTCAACAGGAGTAAAAACAAGGAAGAAGAAGTAAAAGTTTCAAAATTTTTAGTGTTTTCTGTATGCCAGACATTCTGAATATCTTACATGCATAAACCCAATTAAATCCCCCAAATAATTCCAAAGATATATGCAATCATCATCTCTATTTTACTAATGAAGAAACTGAAAACCAGTGAGATAAAATAACTTATCCAAGGATATGTAAGCAGAAAATAGCAGAGAAAAGTTTAGATTTATATTAAGACAGAATCAAAATCTAGAATCTTAACCACTATACAATATTGTTCCCACTAATGAGTTTTGCTTTTATTCATGAGTTATCAGACTGACTCAGAAGTGGCAGTATTTCTAATTGTCGCTATCATGAGGGAAGGTTTAACATTTCCTAGATCCAATTTCTAATGTCTAAGGGTTACTACATTGAATGTGGTTATTTTAATTTTGTTCTTTATTTTGTATAACTACTTCTCTCAGCTTTCAGCTACTTCTGTCATTTCCATTTGTATATTTAAATGTATCTCTTATCCCACTGAGTGGAAACCTATCCTCTAGTATCATCAGAATAATCAAGTCCTTTGCCCTCTGTATTAGTTATGGTTCTCTAGAGAAACAGAACCAATAGGATATGTAGATGTATGATTATAAAAAGGAATTTATTATATTGGCTTATACAATCAATGGCCATCCATACAATCAATGGCTGTCCAGAGAGCTGGAGGAGCCAGTAGGTTCTCAATATAAAAAGCTAAAGCCTCAGAACAAGAGGGAGCAATGATGCAGTCTCAGTCCAATATTGAAGGCCTAGAAATTTCCTAGAGAATTGCTGACAAGAGTTCACATTGGAAAAGTAAAGAATCTGGAGGCTGATGTCTATTTACAATGGCAAAGATACATGCTATAGGTATACTAGCTCAAGAAGAACTGAGCTTGCATCTCTTTAAAATGTTCTAAGGTTTCTCTATTCTGCATCTCCAAAATTTTCCAAATTCCTCCCACAAACCAGTTCCAAAATTTCTGAGCCACATGGTCAGGTATAGTTGCAGCAATGACCCTGATTGTTGGTACCAATTTTCTGTTTGTCAGCTTTTTATAACTGTGACCAAAATGCCTGGCAAACAACTTTAAAAAGTTTATTTTGGCTCATTATTTTGGTTTTAGAGTTTGCAATCTCTGGTCAGTGACTCCATTGCTTTGGACTGAGGTGAGGCAAAACATCATGGCAGAGGGTGTAGTGGAGAAAAACTGCTCAGCTCAGGGCAGCCAGGAAGGAGTGGAGGAGACAAAGGCCAGAGACAAGATATAGTTCCCAAAGGCATGCCCAGGAGGACCTGCTCCTATGACCATGCCCTACATACCTATAATTTCCACCTCCTCCCAGTAATCCATTCAGCTACCAATGGATCATTCTACTGATTAGGTCAGAGCCCTCGTGATCCAAGAACATCCCAAAAGCTGCACCTCCAGACATTGCTGCATTGGTGATCAAGCATTTAATATATGAGCTTTTGGGGGACATTACAGATCTAAACCATAACACCCTCTGTCCTTAAAACACTGCATTAGTATGTATAAGGAGCTTATTACTATGCTGTTATGGTCTGAATATTAGGTGTCTCCTAAAACCACCTGTTAATGCACAAATGTTCAGAGATAGTTATTGAACTGAGATGTAACCTATTCATTTCATTCTGGCTTGAATTAACTGACTGGGTACTAGCTGTAGGCAGATAGGGCATGACTGGAGGAGGTGGGGACATGACCTGGAAGGGTACATTATTCCTGTGGCCCCTTCTCTCTCTCCCTCCTTCTTTACTGCTAAGAGGGGAGCAGCCTATCTCCACCCCACACTTTACCCATGATATGCTCTCTCATCTTGAGCCCAGAGCAATGGAGTTAGCCATCTATGAACTGAGATGTCTGAAAACATGCGCTCATAATAAACTTTTACTCTTCTAATTTGTTCTTGTCAGCTCTTTTGGTCATAGCAATGAAAAACTGACTAAAACATTAACTGAGTTATACAAAAATAACACTGCTTCTCATGTTTATCTATGCCCACATATCTCAATAACTTTGTTTTCATTGGTCTTCTCTCTCTAAAATTAGGTCTGGAGACTTGCTAGTTCTTTTAAGTCTCACCTGTAGTAACTGGATCAATGATTTCATTGGTGATATCATTCTAGTATATCTCACCACCTTAGCCTTATTGAGAAGTACTAACTAATTTTTCTCAGTGTTCTCTCTTAAAACTCCAGTGTCAAAGTTTTCCTGGTCTTTTCTATCAATATGAGTCATTTTGATGGTTTGAAGAAGAAAGGAAGATGTTCTTTCTGGGCAAAAGATCTTTAGGAAATCCTATCTTTGGAAACACAGACCCCCAATCTCCAAAGTTTTTTACTTCTCTACCTTTGAAAATTTTTTTCTCCTCTAGCTGTAGGCTACAGAACAAAATGGCCACCTTACTAGATATATATGACAACTCAAAACCTAGCCACTTCTTCTCCAAAATAAAAGACTTTTCAGCATTTTAAAGCTGTTAAGTGACTGTTTTCTTACTCAATAAATAAAATACTGGTAAGTGATATTGGCCAAATTATATTGTTATTTTGTGTGCATGTACAAATATGTGACAACAAATCTTATTGCGTACAAATGTAATGCCCAATAAAAAATATTGGAAAAAAAGCAAGCAAATAGCATCAGTAATCTATGAGTGAATAAGAGAAAAATGCTAGCCCAGTCAACAAATACACTCACCTTATGCCTCAGAAGTATGCAATGGGTCAGAGGAGTAACTCTTATCCAAAATTGGAAAGAAGTACTTTTCCAGATGCAAGAGACTTTTATGAGAATGAAAGTACAGGAAAGTACTCAGCTAGTTGATACTGTGCCTTTTTCAAATATTTGACAGGTTAATTACAACACTAAGGTCCAATGCTATATTTATATTAAAATGCCTGACTCACTCTAATGGTTTTGAATGGGCTATTTCTCTCTGGACTCTGGTTTCCAAATCTGTAAAATGAGGTAGTTGGACAAAAGATCTCTAAGGGCTCTGACAGGTCTGATTCTATAATAGTTCACTAGTAGGGCAGATAGAGTCAAAATTCAGCTCAAAAGATGGTCAACTTCTGGACAGTGGACTCTATCTTATATAGCTTGTCTGGCATGCCCTAAACCCTAACTAGTATGCAAAAAGGTAAAAAGCAAAATAATTTGCCCCACTAATCTATCTTCTCTTTTCTTTTCTAATCCTTTCCATTAGCCAGAATAATCCCTTTTCTGTCCTTTGAATTCTTTCACTCATTCCAACTTCCACATTTTTGTCTATGGTGTAACTCTGAGTAGTGTTTTCCCTACCTATCCATTTCTACCCCTCAATCAAAGCAAAGCCAATATGTGCTGAACTAAGATATTACTAATTCATCCCAGCAAGTGATATTTCCTTCCTTTGAACTCCAACAGTTCTGTGTGAGAAACCGGTGATTCCTTTGTTTAATTGTCTATTCACAGTGTCTTTTTAAGCTTTGGTCATATATTTTTAAAAGGTCTTTCTGGTTGTAACCCAAAGCACCTCTTAAGTAAAACAAGGATTCTAATTAACTATTAAGTCCTTTCATATTTATTAGGAAGAAGGAACAAAAAGGTTTGTCTTGTTCTATTTCTTGAAGAAGATATTAAAAGTAAAATTTAACTTCAACAAACTCATCTCTCTCACTATGGAAACTCCAGTACAGGCCTTGGAAGTGCTCTGAATTTTTCATGCATTTTTTTCAATGTCATAATTAATAGTAATAATATTGATATTATTATTATCAGGGACTATTATTGGTGATGGTAGTGAAAAAAAGACCAAAAAAAAGCTAAATTCCCTGCTTCAGAAGTGAAAGTTTTTGCATAAAGACTTTCAGAAAAAAATGTAGGCACCATTTTACTGGAGAGGATGTTATGTTTTAGATATGAGATGTCCCCCAAGCTCAAGTGTGAGAATGCAAAAAAGTTCAGAGGTGAAATGGTTTATTAGAGATGTAAACTAATCAGTACAATAATCCACTGATGGACTAACTGGGTGGCAATTACAGGCAAGTAAGGTGTACCTGGAGGAAGCAGGTCACTGGGGGCATGCCTTTGGGGTTTATATTTTGTACCTGGTGAACAGAGATGGCTCAAGCACGTGCTCTCGCGCTCTCTCTCTCTCTCTCTCTCTCTCTCTCTCTCTCTTTCTCTCTCTCTCTCTTTCTCTCTCTCTCTCTCATTCCCCTTTCTGGTTGGCATTTCCTGAGCTGCTTTTCTCTTCTATACACTTCCCTCTTGATGTTTTGCCTCACCTTAGGCCAAGAGCTATGGAATTGGCCATCCATGTACTGATCTCTGAATCCATGAGCCAAAATAAACTTTTTCCTCCTCTACATTGTTCTTGTCAGGTATATTAGTCACAGTGATGTGAAAGCTGACTAAAAAGAGGAGATGCTAGAAATATAAGGCAATGTATTTTTCTGTTCAACTCAGAAAGAAATGAAGAGCTTTTGCTTGAGTAAGATAAATTAAAACAAAGGGCTCAGTGTGATCCACTATTAGGTTTAAATCTTTTCTAAGTAATGACTTAGACTAGCACATTCATTTTCTTGACTCTATTAAGCACTCTTAAATATGTGATTGAAAAGCTCAGATCAAACATTCAACAAATATTTATTGAGCAATATCATATACAAGGCATTCTAATAGACGTTATAGAGAATACAGGGGAAACAAACACCCAGGAATGATTTTAACATAGGCAGCTTTTGTTGAGTTGAAGGAAAGAAGGGAAGGAGAGAAGGACAGAAAAAGAAAGAGATTACCATTTATAGGACAAAAAAATTAGGAATTCTTGAATTTCTTCTCATCTGTCATTATTTTGATTGCATCTGTCCTCTCTCCCTATCTTTCTCCATGGGTACAATTTTCTGCCTGTTTCAAATTATCCTATTCACAATTGTCAAAATGATCTTTTACTACCTAACCTGTAATGCAACTATATCAAGTATTTTGTGCCAGAATCACGTCTCTGGACTTTCTCAGGCTGTCTACTCAGCATATTACTCCTTTTTTTAAATAATTTTTTGGTTGTTGATGGGCCTTTATTTTTTATTTATTTGTATGCAGTGCTAAGGATCAAACCCAGTGCCTCACACATGCTAGGCAAGCGCTCCACCACTGAGCCACCACCCCAGCCCCTGCCTATTACTCTTTAAGACTCAGTCAAAATTTATAACCTAAGTGAAATTTTTCCTGATACTTGTGAGCAAAATTATTTCTTCTTCTACAATCCCATAACACCTGGTAGATAACTGGATCAACACTTAGCAAAGTGTATGGGAATTGTTTATATTCCATCTCCCTCTTCAGACAGTTGTGAAAGTTGACCAGAGAATACTTGTATGTTTTACAAATACACATGTATGCAGTAAAAATACGTATGGAAAAGAGGAAAACAAAATCAAAATAGTAGTCACTCCTAGGGAGAGAGTGAAGGAGAGAGGGAACAAATGGAATATAAAGAAGGACTAAAGAGTTTATTTTAAATGCATCTCCAACATTTGATCCATGTTTTTAAACAATGTAAAATAATCTAAATTATTTGATAATGTTATAGATACACAAGTATTCATTTTATTATCCTCTGTGCTTACTGCATGACTAAAATATTTTATAAGAGTAGGTTACAAAACAGAACGTGCAGGATTACTTTAAGATATTTTTGAACTAGTGTGAATACTATATTTATAAATCAAAATTTTAACTGACACATAATTGTACATATTTATGAGGTACAACATGATAATCAATACACATGTACAACGTGTAATGACCAAATCAGGGTAATTAGCATTTCTACAAACTCCTCTCTTATAATTCTTTTGAGATGTCTAATAAATTGTTGTAAATCATAGTCATCCTATGGTAGGTACTACAAAACCCTAGAACTTATTCCTTCAATCTACCTGTACCTATTATCTCACCTCTCTCCATCCCTCCTCTCCCCTTCACTTCCCAGCCTGTGGTGACCATTAACTATTCTCTACTTCTGTGAAATGAACCTCTTTAGCTTCCACATGCATAAGAAATTTCAGTATTTGTCTTTCTGTGCCTGTCTTATTTCACTCAGCATTATATCCTTTAGTACCATCCATGTTTCCCCAAATAACAGGATTTAATTATTTTTATAATTTTAATATCAGTTGATTCCAGATCTTCACTATTGTGAATAGTGCTGCAATAAACATGAAAATGCAGGTATCTCTTTGACATACTGATTTCATTCCTTTGGATACATGCCAGTAGGACTGCTGGATCAAATAGTAGTTCTATTTTTAATTTTTAAAGGAACACCCATACTATTTTTCATGATGGCTGTAATAACTTATATTTTCACAACAATATGTGTCCACATCCTCACCACATTTTCTTATTTTTTAATAATCATCCTAACTGGGTTGAGATGATGTCTCATTATGGTTTTTATTTGGGTTTCCCTGATGATTAGTGATGATGAACATTTTTTGTATAGTAGTTGACCATTTGTATATATTCTTCTTAGAAATATCTATTCAGATCATTTGCCCATTTTTTAATCAGGTCATTAAATCAAAGATGAAAATGGAGACATTACAAATGACACCACAGAAATACAAAGAATCATCAGGAACTATTCTGAACAACTATAGACCAACAAATTGGAAAATGTAGAAGGAATGACAAATCTTTAGATACATACACCTTAGCAAGATTGAGTCATGAAGAAATACAAAACCTGAACTAACTAATTATGAGTAACAAGATTGAAACTGTAATAGAAAGTCTCCCAACCAAGAAAGACAAGGACTAGGTGGCTTCACTGCTGAATTCTACCAAGCGTTTATGAAAGAACACCAATTCTAAAACTATTCAAAAATATTGAAAGGGAGAGAATTCTTCCAAACTCAATCTATAATGCTAGCATTACCCTGATACCAAATCCATAAGAATAGACACAACAAAAAAAGAAAACTACAGATCCATATGCTGATGAACACAGATGCAAAAATTCTCAACAAAATACTAGCAAAGTGAATCTAATGGCACATCAAATGGATATTATAATTTTAAAAGACTTAGAGAGGGGCCAGTGTTGTAGCTCAGTGGTAGTATACTTGCCTAGCACGTGTAAGTCACTGGGTTTGATCCTTAGCACCTCA
The DNA here is from genome assembly GCA_004024805.1 of Geosciurus inauris. NCBI lineage: Eukaryota > Metazoa > Chordata > Mammalia > Rodentia > Sciuridae > Geosciurus > Geosciurus inauris. The sequence goes on along the minus strand of PVHX01031885.1, from coordinate 6,687 downwards.
TAAAAATTAATTAATTAATTAATTAATATATTTTGTTCATCTAATTAATTATCTAATTAATATATTTTGTTCAACTAAATATATATATATATTTATATATATACATATATATATAAATACTTAGAGAATATATACCAAAATGCTAACAATAGTGGTTTTGTAACATTGGGAGTATGAGTGTTTTCTAATAATAAATAACATGTATTTATATTATTTTTAAATAATATATTTACTTTGTAAATATATTATTTTTTAAAATATCTTTGTAAAGCACATAAAAATATAAAAACATCTTATCAAGGGGCTGAGGCTGTAGCTCAGTGGTAGAGTGCTTGCCTAGCATGTGTAAGGTACAGGGTTCAATCTTAGCACCACATAAAAACAAATAAAGGCATTGAGTCCATATACAACTAAAAATTTTTTAAAAAAAAAGTCTTATCAATAATCTCATTGATACTGGAGACAGAGAAACTTTTTATTCATCAATGGTAGAAATAAAATTTAATCAAGGGCAAATACATAGGCAAGGCTATACTTAGGGCTTCAGCCATAGAGGGCAAATGAGGTTCAGTTGAAGGGAGATAGCACTGATTAAGGGACCAGGATTCTTCCCAAATAAAGAAAGATGCAAGCTTTTATTGATTTTGGGGTGGAAGTGGGCTAAAATCCAATAATTATCAATTGGCCAGGGGCATAACTCCAAAAGATGTTTCTTCTTTCATGAGACTTGGATCACCAGTGGTCATAGTCAACTTGTCCTGGGAACTACTGAATGACTTTTGTAGCTGATGCCATCATCCTGTACAAATATTCTGGCCTTGTGGCTAAATTTGTACCTTATGATAGGGAGGGAGGACTTTGGGTTCTTGTGCTGCTATAGCTGCTAAAAAAACACAAGGGTGGAATAGAAGGAAACCCATAATAGCTCCAACAGGCAATCAACATGTTTACATGCAGGGCTACGTAGAATCTGACTGAAGAGTTAAGGGATTAAATGGGACAGACATAATATGAAGATGGATCCCATTCCAGTCACCCATTAGATATTTGAAGGCCCAAGTGAATAATCTGTTCTTCACCAAAAGCAGCCTTCAAGTTCTTGAAATGTGACCTAGGTAATTGTTACCATCATAACACACATGTGAGAGGAGCTATCTGCAACAAAGATAATGATAAACTAATAATGTATTGCTCAACTCTGTGACCTCTGAAATTAGTAATTTTTAAGTTGACTAACAATATGTGAAATGACAGGGTTTATTTGGGTTTTCTTCACCTTGTGCAAACATTTTACTTTTGTGGTTTTATCAGATTCTCATCATGGATCTTGCTGAAAAGAGTACAAGGCTTAAAAAGCAACATGCCATGCTATAAAGAGTAAGACTTTAATTGGTGAAGGTTATTAGGGTAGGAGGATTGGTCTTTGAGGTAGAACTCCTGGAGGTAGGGTATAGCACTTGCCAGTCCCAGTGGGAAGACTGCACCCCAAGGATCTCCTTTGGGGCCCACTCATGTGATGTGGGCGCCTGATAATACAAGCAACAATAAGTGTTGGCAAGGATGTGAGGGAAAAGATACGCTCAAACATTGCTGGTGGGACTGCAAATTGGTGCAACCAATCTAGAAAGCAGTATGGAGATTCCTTAGAAAATGTGGACTGGAACCACCATTTGATCCAGCTATCCCACTCCTCAGCCCATACTCTAAAGACTTAAAAACAGCCACATCAGTAATACAGCCAGTAATATAGCCACATCAATGTTTATAGCAGCACAATTCACAATAGCTAAAATGTGGAAACAACCTAGATGCCCTTCAATAGATGAATGGATAAAGAAACTGTGGTATATATACACAATGCAATATTACTCAGCATTAAAAGAAAATAAAGCATGACATTTGCAAGTAAATGGATGGAGTTGGAGAATATCATGTTAAGTGAAGTAAGTCAATCCCCAAAAAACCAAAGGCCAAATGTTTTCTCTTATTAGTGGATGATAATCCATAATGGGGGTGGGGGTGGGGAGCATGGGAGATATAGAGGAACTTCGGATAGGGCAAAGGGGAGGAAGAGGGAGGGGAAGGGACATGGGGGTAGAAAAGATGATATAATAAGGTGGACATCACTACCCTAGGTACATGTATGAAGACACAAATAGTATGACTTTATCTTGTTTACAACCAGAGAAATGAAAAATTATGCTCCATATGTGTACTGTGAATTGAAATGCATTCTGCTGTTTTAAAACAAAATAAATAAATAAATAAATAAACAAACAATCCATAAACATAACAAATACTCAAATTTTTATGGGCTATTCAGGCTTCTATTAGTTTAAACTACCAGCAGCTGTTAAAACTCAGATTCCAGTAAGACAATAACCTATAAATGCACTTTCATTACTAATTAATAAGATGAGTTTGAGAAAAAAAGAGTAAGATTTTATTATGTCCAGGAGTTCAATCCACTGACTGTCTCACCATCAGCTTCCTAAAGGAAATCTCCATAAATATTTTTGACAAAATTCCTTCCATTATCCTTTTCATCTCTTGTCTATCTTTTCATATTTGGGATTGTACTGAATACACACTACTACTGACTGTTTTATTGATTTATCCAAAGCATTCTCCTGTGGTATTTTAAATGTTTTTATAAACATCATTAATATAGCTGTACTATTTGTATAAAATTGTAGATCTTCAAATTTAAATCTATTTTCTATAAATTCTGGAATATATTTACCTACCAAATTTATACTGTAAACCTCACATTTCAGAGCTTCTATACAATACAGTGACTGACAGTCAATGGAGTATCTGTCAGTTCTGGGGGGTTTTGTCAGTTCTATTTTTGCCAGCATTCCATAGTTATGAAAAATATTCAGTTGAATAAATACAAAAATTAAGTGACTTTATTGCCCTGTCTTTTCAACAATATATTAGCAAAGCTACTTTGGGCTTTCATGATCTTCTGGTAAAATAGCCTCTTGGTTAAGAGACTTTGCGCTCTTGGTTCAACAGGGTAGATAGAAGCTGACAGTTGCCGTTGTGTGGACCTGGCATATACCATGAGTTCAGTATCCATCTAGGATACTGAACATGCTTTGCAAAGCTCTCCAATACGTGAATAGACAGGTGACATTTTGAAAGATGCTTTCATAGTGTAATCACCCAGAAACTCATCAAAGCCCATGGGCACCTTGGCATTTTATTACTGTGGAACTTATCATCTACCACTTTAAAATAAGTCATTTGTTGGATCCAAATTCAGTCGCTCTGTCATTCACTAGGTGTAATTTTTGAAAGAGTTACTGATGTCTTTATGTGAAATAATAAGGTGATAAATGTAAACAAGATGCTTTCAAACTGCTATATAATTAATTCAGTTGTTATTGTTTTTCATAATACATGTCCTTGGATCATTTAAGTCACTTCACTTTCTTAAGCAAGATACAAACAAGTTTTGCTTTTTTAAACTGAGAAGTAGAAAGTATTATAAAATAATCGAGACCGTTGGAGATTTTATTTCAAATGAATCTATTTCCAACTTCTGTAGATTGTTAAATAAGTGCCAGGTCATCACTTGTCCTTTCTTATAACCACCTCTCTGCTAGCCCTCCCCTACCTTCCACATGGGTCAGCAGGGGTGGTCTTTTCAAAACCTTTTTGACCTACTACTTTTCTAAAATACAGAAATCTTTTTTCTGTTGACATAAGAATAAGCTTGTGGCACACACATCCTGAATTTTAGCCACTCCAAAAACTCACCCTACCAATTTGTCTAGTAAATCTGTCAGCTCCATGAGAGAAAGTACTGTGCCTTATTCAGTCTCATAATCCCAGTTAGTGCTTAGAATAGTGCCTATAGCCCATAGTAGGAAACAATAAAATCTTGTTAAGTTGAATTACAAATACCCAGGGACAAATGTCTCAAGTAAATTTTGTGAATTACAGATCACAATGGGTATTGAGCTAAGGAGTATAATTTTCTGTGTGTGAGAGAGAAGGTGGGTTAGATCACATTGACTAATGTTTTAAAATAATATCCTACCACATAAACTATGTGCTTTGCTAGTGAAATGTGAAACACACTGGATTATTTCTAGATGATCTCCATTTAAAAGAATATGAAGTATTTCTTAAGGAAATATACCTCACTCCTACATCACCAACAGTAAAACAGTACATATTCTGAAGTACGTACAAGCTCATCATAGTACTAATGTTGACAACTTCAGACTGGAATGAGGCTCACCTGTACATATAAACTCTATTTCACAAACTCTTACCTTCCTTAATCATCACTGTCTGGAATTTATGTTTTAGTATGGAAAGCACTATAGGCCTTTCTGTCCCCTCAGTTTAATTGCCAACCATGACCAACACTAGCATATTTCTTGGACAGGAATATCCAAAGCATTTGGTGGACTGAAGAATTTTCCAGAGTTTTGTCAACCACTATATGCATAGTGACTATTACTCACTGATTTACAGTAGGAAAAATGTGGAATATCCTTACTCCTCCTCTGATTCTTGGCCCAAGGAATGAGAATCTGAGTAGGTAACTGACAGACCTTAAAATTCCTTTGAGGCCATAATTTGACCTCAGGTCTAAGGTTTCAGACAGCAACAGTGATAACCACACGACACTGCAAAGTTCAATAGCTGTGCATTGGCCAAAAGGATAGAAGCTTGTGACCATGTTGGCCAAGGTATCAAATAGTAGAAGTGCTAGACAACAACAGTATAACAGATTTCTCAGTTATTCAATTTATCTTCATATCAATTGAAAAATTTTACTAATGCAAATGTTTTGATGCCTTCTCAGGTGAAATAAATGATGAGGGCAGTAGTAAACACATGTTACACCTACACCATATATATGCTAGCTGCAATTTCTTTATTACAGCTCAAAGCAAGTAGATTTTTGCATTAGGCAGACCGTATGCTTTTATTAAAGAAGTTCATTTAAAGGGAAATTGATACGCTTTTAAATATCTTAAATGCATTTCTAGCTCTGTGTCCACGTGATTATATAGTGTCCTTGTCCTTGTAATGTTAATAGTACCAATTAGATTTACAAATAAATTTTAGTCTAATGGCTGAGCTCTAACAAAGTGCTTGCATTGTTTATCAGTGCAAAGATGAATTGCTTTAGGAGGCTGCTTTCCCAACCAATCAAGTTTAAATCAAACCTATTATGAATGTTGGTTTGGGAAGGCTGATACCCTAAAGCTGAAGAAACTCATTGGATAATTTGTCTTTTCCAATATTTTACCCTTAGAACTTCAGTTCTATTATTTCAGTGTTGCTGTTTTTATGAATTCCCAACCTTGCCCAGTCTTCAGGCCCTAGGCTATGCTGCCAGACACTGTTAGAGGTGATGCTTTATGTTAAGTACATTGTGCTTAAAATATTTTCAAATTTCACCCATATGCATTATTTCCTTTGACTCTTTTTTCATTTTTTAAGTTGTAGATGGACACAATACTTTTATTTTATTTATTTATTTTTATGTGGCAGCTGAGGATTGGACCTAGTGTCTCACATGTGCTAGGCAAGTGTTCCACCACTGAGCTACAACCCCAGCCTCTTCCTTTGACTCAATACTCTGGGAGAGAGCCAGGGTAAGTATTTTCTTCTTTTTAAAGAGGGGCAATGTATGATATAAGAGGGGCAGTAACGTAATTGAAGCTGGTGGAAGGCCTTTAAGAGGCTGTAGCAACATACATATATCAAGTGACCAAATTTAAACTACGGTCTAGTCAGTTAGATCAGATATGTTATGTGTAGGTATGAATATATCAAAAAGAAGCCTACTATTATGTGTAATTATAACTTGCCTTTAAAATAGAAAGTAGGAAACATTTTGAATCTTTATGAAAACAATACATGAACATTATTAAAACATCCAAACAATTTGTAAGTGTAAAAATTAGAAAGCGAAAGTAGACTCTATGCTCCCAAATTCTTTTTCCTGTAGGTAATCATTTTGAACAGTTTTCTGTTCAGTCTTTTTACCCTACATATATAATACATACGTTGGTGTGTGCATCTGGATATATAAGCATATTATACATGCTACACATGCTGGGCTGCAATTGATACATTTTTATCTTAACAATATACCACAGACATGTTTTATATCATTACATATAGAACTACCCCATCCTTTTTAACACATGTATTATAAAGTGGATGTACTGTTAATTTACTTGTTGCTTTATAGGTAGTTTTCTGTTTTATTTGCTCTTCTAAATAATGCTTCAAAGATCATCCTTAATCAAATATGTTGGCATACTTTAATATTCTCATAGGATAGTTTCATAGAATTGGAATTAGTAAGTCAACATATGTATGCATTTTGGATTTTAGTAGATAGTATCTAAGTGCCAGCCAAATAGGTGATACCAATTTACAGTGTATAAAAGTGCCTGAGGGGTTATTTTGAAGAAATAACTGACAGGATGTAAGGACTGGTTGGATTAGGAGAGGAAAGCAGAGTCAAAGATAACTTCAAACTCTAAGGTCTGAGTGATTTAAAGATAGTGTCACCTTTGACAAACATAGGAAGTTTGAGAGGATCAAACTTTAAGGGAAAAAGAAAAAGAGTAAAGATAAAAGAACAAAAGGCCAAAGACTGAGTCTCTAGGCTCCCCATGGTAAGAAAGCAGAAGGAAAGGCCAT
>PVHX01031884.1:0-14476 GCA_004024805.1 Geosciurus inauris | reverse complement strand
GCAAATTGGTGCAACCAATCTGGAAAGCAGTTTGGAGATTTCTTAAAAAACTTGGAATGGAACTACCATTCGATCCAGCTATCCCACTCCTTGGCTTATACCCTAAAAATTTAAAAACAGCACACTACAATACAGCAGTCACCTCAATGGTTATAGCAGCACAATTCACAATTGCAAAACTATGGAAGCAACCCAGATGCCCTTCAATAGATGAATGGATAAACAATCTGTGGTACATATACACAATGGAATATTATTCAGCAATAAAAGAGAATAAAATTATGGCATTTGTAGGCAAATGGATGGAATTGGAGAACATTATGCTAAGTGAAGTAAGCCAATCCCAAAAAACCAAATGCCGAATGTTCTCAGTGGATAAGAATACATAAGGGGGGGGGTGGGAACGGGAAACATAGGAGAAATGCAGGAACTCTAGACGTGGTTGGGGGAGGTGGGAGGAAGGAAAGGGGAATGGGCGTAGTAATGATGGTTGTTTGAGATGGTCATTACTACTCCTGGCACATCTATGAAGACTCATGGTGTGACTTTATCTGGTTTGCAATCAGAGAAATGGAAAAACTGAGCTCTGGTTATGTACTATGACTTGAAATGCATTTAAATAAAATAACTAAATTTAAAAAAATAAAATAACTCAGTGATTGGCTTAGTACTTTTATATGAATTTGAAAAAAAGTAAGTTTTATGAAATGTTTTGGTTCTTTTTCTCTACATATATGTAGAAGGAGACAATGTTAATAAGAATAAATACATTTTTAATGTGAATGGATAGCAGGGCTGGGCTGTGGCTCAGTGGTGGAGTGCTTGCCTCGCATGGATGTGGCACTGGGTTCCATGCTCAGCACCACATAAAATAAATAAATAAAATAAAGATATTCTGTCCATCTACAGTTGAACAAATATTTCAGAAAAACTTAGTGGATAGTGTAGAGTGTGTGCAGATAAAATTAGATGGCAACAGTGACGTCCCTGCATCTGTGAGCTGGACAGAGGTGATGGGGTGGACCTCTCATGGCTCTGTCCTGCCCCTTTCCTCTTGATCAGCAATGTCTTGTTGGTTGAGTTTTGGAGGAGCCTGAGAAAACAACACCTTTACTTGACATCGTCCCCTTTCAGATATTTGTGTTATTTTCCCTCTCAGAAAAAGAAAACACATGTTCCTTGGTTGCTGTTGCTCTCTATTCCCATGCATTCCTAAGGTCCCTGTGGGCAGTCTTCTCTACTGCACTGAACTTTTGTCTGGAAGATGCTCAGCCTTCCTTTTAGCTGGAGATAGCTCATTAGACATATTTAATATAATGGGCGTGTGCATATGAAGCTCTCTCCCATTTTCCAAAGAGAATATCTCAAAATATGTTAGGTCATTTTGAATTTATGAACTTAAAAATGTGCTTGAAATATTACTTATCATCTCATAATGTTTAGTATAACCTATTTAAAATAAAATCATATAAAACTGTAAGTTAAAGATACTGAGAGGTGTTTTGCCCCCACCCTAATTAATAAAATATTTTTTGTTTCAAAGTAAAATTTGACTTCTTTATTTCTGAACAATACTTTTGCCAGCGGGGAGCCCCTTCCATCCTCATGCTGCTGGATCCTACACTGTTTCTCTCCCTTCTTCTGAAATCTTCCATGGTCTCTGACACCGTGCTGTCCTGAGGTGTCTCCTGCCCCTCTGTCCTGGGCTTAGTTGGGTATTGAGGGCATAGAATCCTTGGAGTTCTTTCCTTCCTTGTTCTAGACTGTTCTTTGGAACCCATGGCCCTTTACTTTTCTCCCTTCATTCCCATTTCTCCAGAGCCATCATTTCCAACAATACCAGAATATGTTCCATCCCAAACTTGAAACAGCTGCAGTTGAAATGGCTGTGCCACCTTCATCTTAAATCAGGATGTTTTCAGATTGTCTGCTTTTTCTTCATTGTTGAATAAAAATGACTACTTTATAGTTTAAAATATAAGTAAAATATAAAAACCAATTTGTTTCTAGTAGTCTGGTAGATAACTGTCAGAACAACACTCCGGGGATCTCGTGCCTTTGGTCATCTGTTTCTGTCATGCATAGTCACACAGAGAATGCTTAGATCGTAAAGCAGTTGAATTTTACTGTAACAGTAAAATTTATTTACTGTAACAGTAAAATTTATTTACATTTATTTAACACATAAATGGTTTCAGTCATTAATATTTACTTTCAGTCTTGAAAATGCAAACCTGAGTCATTTCCTTTCTTTAATAGGCACCAGCTCTGCACAAACTTAAAGAAGAATCTTTCCCAGTCTGAAGAAGGGCGTTTGGAAGGTCACAAGAAGCCAGCGGATGGTACAATAGCCAGTGCATGTCCACAGCTCTCTTCTCCTCCCCCTTCCCCCAGATTTCTCCTAGGAAAGGTGAAACCAAACTACTTATTCTCTTCCTTTATCAAAATCTATATGTTTCAGTTACAATAAATTTTGGAATTATATATTACCAGATTTTTAATATTATACTCATTTTGCATGATCCCTCATGTTCAATGTTTTTTTTCCTCAATGGATAAATTGGGAAAATTTTTGGTTTTTCTTTTTAATATTATCCTTATAGTAGGCAAAATTTAATTGATAAATATAAACCTGTTCTAATATTTAAGTTTTTTTTATTGGTCAACTGTGGAAATAACTTTTTTTACATTAAAATTCTTATGTCTAAATTCAAATATATGCCATGAATAGGAGAAGAGCTCTTTCAAAACATTTTTTAAAAACCCTGATGTGTACTTGAGTTAGTTTTGTCATTGTGTTAATATGGGTCTTGATTACCATGTGTGTTGCTGTTTCTAAGAGACTATATTTTAGGCAATCTAACTCTTCTCCCTATATGGGTACTTTCTTATATTAAAGCAGATGGTAATTTTCTTCCACATAACTCTCCTGGCCCCTTCATTCCCTTGACCTTTAATTGATAAAGGTGAGGTGTCAGTCAGTAGCAAAAAGGTAAAGGTGAGTTTTCTTTACAGGAAGATCTGAAAGGTTAATCAATTATTAGTGTTCACTCACCCAACAATTTACTGCTTTTCTCTGCTGACATTTCAGGCATCTGTGCCCTTGTGTGTGGGTGTCAGTTTTTGGGCCCTTATTAAATGGATCTATCTCAATCCTGTTGTGAGGTGGCTGTGGCAATCAGCTGAGACCTTTTGTCTCTGGGAAATTGGACTTAACTAGTTCCTCCTCCTCTCTTGGAAGTGCGAACAGTAACAGGAATAGAAATGCACCAGACCATGGGATTGGTGGGGTTTTTAGAACCAAAAATGGGGAGAAGAGGAATCATCTCATTATTTGATGAAAATGTGAGAATCCCTCCAAATGTGAAGAGTTCCATCCCATGGATGATTTTTCTGGCCAGCATTTTTTTGTTATTTGTGGTTTTGATCACACTTTTAAGGGATTATTTAAATCATGCACATCAGAATTTGTAGTGTGTGTTCACAAAAAGATATTTCATATATGAACATGTTACAACTTTTCAAGACTGGTGTAACCTTTTAAAATAAATTAGGTTGTACCAGTAACTAAATGGATGGAAACATCCTTCATCTGGGAGCATTAAATGTCACATATAGATCCTTTGGCATGTTGTAGAAAAGATAAAAATAAATACTGACAAAGATTTTTAAAAACATTTTTATTAAAAATATCAAGATAAGCCTCTTCCTTTGAGACTTTCAGAAGTATCTTTGGTAGCAAATAAGAATCAGTGGTCCTTTTAAGCCAGGAAAGGAACATGTGTTGAGGCATTTTACAGGGATGGTCTGGGGAAAAGTTGACATTACATCCTGAATGATTGGCTTTTCAGGCGATTCAGCTAATACATTATTAATGTTGAAAATCTGAATGGCAAAAATCAAAAGAGATATTCTTTGGGTCTTGTTTCTTATTTTTTGAAGACTATTTACACTTGAATTTTACTCTGTTGTACTTAAAATTCTAAACATTGAAAACAAGATTACCAACTTTGCAGTTTGGAAAAATAATCATATTCTCAAGCCTAAACAGTCATTGTGATTGAAGTTGTTTCCCGGTACTGGGATTCAAACACAGTCCTAGGGTGTTGCTAGGTAAGTGCTCGACCCCTGTGTTCTATCTCCAGCCCAGTTTCCATTTATGGATTAAGAGTAGGGTAATTCAAAGCCAGGGGAGCGAAGAGTAGCCAGGGGCGCCATGGTTCTGCATCATTTCTGAGCTTGTGTAACATGTACACACACAGACATGTACACACGCACATATATGTGTCCCTCTCTTACTTTTGATTAAACAGTTTATCTCCATCAGAGTAAAAATTCACTGTAATCTTTTAGTAACTTTTCCCTGCAATTTGTTTTGCTTTATGTTGTGATAACAATTTTAGGTTTTCAATGAGTGCTTTTTTGTGAGAGATATGTGAAAAATAAAGCTAATTTTTTAATTCTTCTGGAAATTTCATTTTATTGAGTAATAATAGTGACATATAACTAGAATACTTCCCTAGACTCTAGAATCTTCTTACTAACACCCCCAACACATGCCTGATTGTGCCCATGTATGCACACACATTCACAGAATTTTAATTACTCTCAGGAAGTACCTTTAATTTATATTCAGGTTAAAAGGAAAGATGTAAATGAAAATCTTGGTTGTACCTGTAGCCACACTGGTATTGAAACAGAAATCTACATTTGAGGGTCATCTGAGAGGACTGGAAGAGTGGAGCTTGGGGATTCAAATCACAGCCCCCTCAGAAAACTTATGAATTCCCATTTTCCTCCTTCCTGGATCCTTCCCATTCACATTTGGTCGTGTCCTAGGAGCTCCTTTAAACTAACAGACAGCCCCCATGGGGCCTCGTCCCTTCCCTCCTTCCTCTCCGTCCGTCCTCCTCCCCAGAGCTGCACACTCTGGCCTCTCCTTTTATTCTCTCTCACTGTGAGGTCTCCTCTCCTGGCTTCCACCCCACATGTCACCTATAGTATTAATGTCACAAGGCCTCTATTTACATCCTCTGACTATTCTGGACTTCTTCCTGATATCTTCAGCTGCCTGGACAGTGCTGAGTGTTTCCTCTGTCTGAACACAGTCTTCCACCACTGGTTTTTCTCCTCCTATTCTGGTCACTCCTCAGCCATGGTCTGGCTCAGTTTCTCAGTACATGGCCACTAGTTGTTGGAGCTTGTCTGCTGACCTTGCTCCTTTTCAGTATGTGCTCTTTCCTAGGAAACCCATCCAGGTCCTTGTTCCATCATATAAACCACACATCACACCTGCAGCCCAGATACTCTAAAGTATCCATCCATGTGTCCAGCTGCCCATTTCACACCTGTCTCTGCTCTTCTTCCTGGTCCTCCTCCAACAGTCCCCATCTCAGTGAATGGTGCCACCACCCTTCCAGGTGACCACATCCAGAATCCTTGTGATGATTCATGACACCACTTCTCCATTTTCTCCATATTCAATTTCTCACCAAATCCTGTGCAATTTACCTACAAAATATCCCAAATAGCCTTTATTTTAATCTGTCACTGCTCTCCAAACATCTGATCCATTCCCCAGAGCCACAGTAATATTTTCAAGGCAAAAATGAGCAAACCTCCTTGAAGTATTTCTAATGGCTTTCCACTCTAACACACACACACACACACAGAGGGGAAAGAAAGCATAAGTATTTCTAAGGTATAGTTCATGGCTTTCTTCCATTCATTCCTCACCCAACTGTAAGAGTAATACATGTACTAATATTATAAAAATAATTTTTAAGACATAAGTACTAGAGAGTTAAAGCAGCGATGTAGTAATTAGATATTAAAACTTAAGGTACTAAAGTAATAGTTAAATATTACTAATACTAACATCTAATAGTAGCACCTTTTCTTTTTCTTCTTTGTGTGCTTTTTTAATGCTAGAGATTGAACCCAGGGCATCGTGCATGCTAGGAATATCCTGTACCACTAAACTACACCCCAGTCCTGAAACTAATACCTTTTATATCTACAATATAGAACAGTTCTTTGTAATGAAGAAGGAGGTCAGGAAACCTGTCAAATGACCTTTCAAAGCAGAACTGGCATAAGATTATACTGTAGAGTCATAAACTATACAGGGTACATTTACACAAGTTGTGACTTCAGGAAATTTAAAGGCACAGTAATCTGGACTGTTAAAAGGCATTAGGCATTTATCAAGTAGATAACCAAATAAACTGCCTTCTGTACTTTTGTATTGCTCCCAGTTGAGATTATGAGACACCATATATAAGTTTTTACCCTTCCAGAGATGCAAGATTTTGGAGAAAGTAGACTTCAAGAGGTGACTGCGCAAGGATGAGAGTTTGGTCCAGACAGGCTGAGTGGGTTTTCCCATATGAATATAGGAAACACCACTTCATACACAGACTAAAACACTGCAGCAGTTCCTTGGAGCTGGGAAGATTGCTGACACACCAGATCCCCATCCTTGCCCTTCAGAACAGCACCCACAGCTGTCTTCCCTGTGGGGACATGGAAATACGGAGAGCAAAGGGTAATTACTAGGTTCCTGATGAGAAGGATGAGGTGACTCAAAGACAGCTGGTCCAGAGATTAGACACTCTCAATATAATCATGTACTACGATAATTTGAATTCATAATCACTTCTGAGAGAGGCTGAGGTATTGTCATTTAAAGGAAAAATTGAAATGACCTCAAAAAACTATTGCTTACCCAATAGATTAATTATTTTTGCTTACCCAAAGATTAATTATTTGTAGAATCACCTATCCTGGTATTTAATATTGCCATCGATTACTTTAGAGTGTCATTAGCTAGGTTATAACATATGGCCAAAAATATAATTTCTTTAATTATGAGAAAGCATCTATTCAGTTTGTCAGAGTATTGCCTAATAGTCATACTGTGGTGTACTAGAAATATATTTCATAGTAATGCTGAATGCAAACTATTGCTATTGACAATGTTACTTTGCTCCATCATCCTTTGTAAAAATGTTCATAATTTGCTTGATAAGATAATATACTGAAAGCAAATTTTTCTATAAAATATGCACGTGTAAAACTATCAGAGAAACAATAGTTTTACTGTCTATTCAAGAATAACATGATACCAGCAACTTGGGACTGAGGTAGGAGGAGCATAAGTTTGGGGCCAGCCTCAGCAAATTAGCATGGCCCTGAGTAACTCATTCAGACACTGTCAAAAAAAAAAACAAAAAAATTTAAAAGTTTAGGAATGCAGCTCAGTAGTAAAGTGCACCTGGGTTTTTGCCCTAGTACCAAAAATAAAAAGAATAATACGAACTGATGGGCATGGTGACTCAGGAGGCTGAGTCTGGAGGATGGCAAGTTCAAAGCAGCCTTAGCAAATTAGTGAGGATCTATGCAACTTAGGAAGACCTTTTCTCAAAATAAAAAAGGGCTAGGAATGCAGCATGGTGGTTAAGTGCACATGGGTCTAACCCCTGGTGTCAAAGAATACAAAAAAATACAAATTCAAAGGAGGAGGATGTGTTACTGAGAAGGAATCATCTCTAGGACACATGTGATCCTTTACTCACTCGAGATTCAGGTGTGGCTTGGAGATGGAAAGGAGCACTGGGCCCCATCAGATGACCTGACTCTTTCCCACTCTACCACTAATTAGCCATGCAGTTGAGCTTTGTCAATCATTTGCTTATTTTCAGATTCATTTTCTCTGATTATAAAACATAAAGGATAAACGTTGTTATAAGGTAGCCTCTAACAGCCACAGGGAACAGTCCACCTCATGACAGATATCTTACCAGCAGTTATCAAACCCTGACCTTAAGACACTCACTCCACATTCTGGGTGACTGTTAAGCCTAAAATGTTTTACTACTCTAGTTTAACATATATTTTCATATATCCAAGAATGGTAGCAAGTAGCTTTATGGAAACCAAGGGATTTGAAAACTGGATTAGAAAGAACGAAACAAGAAACTGGAAGATAGATAACCCCCATGTGGTTATGTGTCTAGACCATTCTCCAGAGTTCTGCCATGCATGTTCAAAAAAGCCTACCATATAAACAAAGTAAGTAATATTGTTACCTGAAGGTGCTGAAGGTCATCCTCCTGGACATTTTGGGATGCATTACGTACCTTGATGATGAAATCAAAATGAGAGGATAATCAGCAGCATCCTTAGCACTCACTTTGTCATGCTCTATTTTATAACATCAATTATTACAAAAATAACCCCCTTACATATATCTTTATATGATGATATTTATCAGAAAGCCTGGGAGATTCTAAACAATGTGTAGTCATATAAAACTTCCAGAATGCAAGAGTCACCTGCTCTGGAATTAGAATTTTGAAATTATTTTATGAACCTAATTAAACAATTAGTCAATAAAATAACAATTGTTTTAAGCACACCAAGGTAATGATGTTAAAATGATGTGGAGGCCTGTTATGAAATGTTAGGTTGATTTCTTCACAATTGGTTATTTTTTTCTATTTTATAGAAAAAAAGTTCTATCATTTAATGTTTGGTTCTGAATCTCCTCATATGTTTACACTATTGTTTCATGTTGATTACAGCATCAAAATGACATTTTTTGTTCAAAAATGTCAAAAACTTAAAAGTTAAATATGCTTATATATTTATGTATTAATGCAAATAGTATCCTTTGTGTACTTATTTATTTAGCAGGTCATTTCTATGATAGTTTCAAGATAGTCATTACTAAGGACTTAGATTTTTCTATAAAAATTCAATGTATCAATGTAAAAATAAATAGTAAATAATAAACATTAACAAGGCAAATTCATATGGTTTTATTGGCTTTTATAAATGGTTTTTACTGTTGATTAAAAAGAAAATATACATTGAGTCAGTATTTTAAAAGCTCATTCAAGAAGTAGATTGGAAAAGCATCAACCACAGGTTAATTAATTTATTTTTTAAAATATTTTTTTAGTTGTTGATGGACCTTTATTTTGTTCATTTATTTATATGCGGTGCTGAGAATCGAACCCAGTGCCTCACACATGCAAGGCAAGTGTTCTGCCACTGAGCCCCAATCACAGGTTAATTTAAAGTCTTTTTTTAAAATTTGGTTTCTCCTCCTCCCTCCTGTTTGTCCTCTCTTGGTTTTACTTAGAGGACAGTCAGTGGTCACTGGCCACTAACTGCACAGTTTCTACTGGCAGGTGATCAGCTCCAACTTGCTCATCTGGAGTGTACTGCCTTGTTAAGCTGCCTTGCCTTTAAAAATTGATCTGCTCTGTTTCTTTACCACCCTCTTCTGCTCTTTCAAATGAATAGAAAATATCTAAAATTATTCTTAATGTCTTATGTTGTATGTGCCCTGGTTGTGATGAAACTCTCCAAGAATGCTTGGCACAATTTTGAATGCACTGAAACAACACTTTAAGAGAAAGAAAGAAGGAAAGGCAAATGAAAATTTAAATAAAGATATTATCTTTTCTAAATGTATATAAAGGTGTTTTCAAAAGCTACAAACACACAATTTTTACATTTAGAAACATTTCCACTCGCTATGTAAAACAACTTTATGCTTCTAAAACTTGCTTTGTTATGTATAACATAATAGTTGATCCCCATGTCTGTATTATAAGGTTTAATATTAATGAGTGTATTGTAGATGTGAAGAAGAAAAAAACATCAATATGATAATAAAATCTTTTCTGGATAAAGCAGTCAATTGAAAACTGATCAGTAATTAAACTACAGTAACAAACAATTCTACTGTTACAGAAATCACAAGAACTGGCATGCAAATTGGGCAAAATACCATATATCATTTCTGTTGTTCATCTCGCTCCCAGGTGTATGTAGAAACACAGACACTATAAATTTCAGCTAATGAACTAATCATGCAAATGAATTTATTTCATACCTGTATTGAGCTGATCATTGTGCTAAGGGCAAACAGTGTCACCAGATCTCTCAAAGGTGACCATCAAAGGTCCCCTGGATATCTATCAGTAACACTGAAACCCATAAACAAGGAGAGTACACTATTGATCTTGTGTAGAACATTCTGGGTTATTGCAGCTTCCACAACATTAACACCCTAAGAACTAAAGGAAATCACCATCAATGACTACTTAATAGGCAATTTCTTACACTTGCCATGAATACTACAGGAAATCAAAACACCGATTAGCTGCTTACTGTAATAATTTTCACTGGTGACAAGTGTGAACGACGTCTTTCTGATCTGATGCCCCACTGTCCTCATGACTTCCCCTACCATGATCATTAAAAGGATAAATAAGGAACAATCAATAGGATGCTCTACCCCCTCTAAATTTAATGTCTAAAACTGTGTTGGTGTTCTCCATAGTTCCTAGCATAAGGCAGGTCATACAGGAAATAATACACAATAATTGATTAGAAACTTAAATTAATCTAATAAAATGTCTCAAAAGGAGTCTTAGAAGGTATACTTCAAGGAATAAATTATGATGATTATGAATTTGAAGACTAATAACATTATTGTGACATTAACTCAGGTCAATGATCTACCTAAGATCTTTATAAAAACTATAGGCTTAAAAAATAGTTTTGAAGACAAGGAAAATGACCACCAGTAGTTACTTGGGGAGATATAAAAGCTCATTTCATTCATTCAGGCCTATACACACATATTTCTTCAAAAGTTACTTATTGAAAGCAAAATTCAGAATCTCAAAGTTTGAATGTTTCCTCTCATATGCAAAAACAAGAGTAAAATTAAGGAAAAGGAAGGGAATGATAAGATAACCCAATGATAAAGGGAAAATCAACGATGGAGAAGAAGGAGATGGAGAGGCAGAGAGGAGGGATGGTTATGAGGAAAATCTTATGTGCTCATATAAATATATCACGTGGACTTTCACCTTTCTATATAAGTAAAAAGAATTAATCAAATATAAATATAGATTAGTATAAGTTAGTCGAGTAGAACAGAGGAAGAAGAGTGGGGATGGGAGGGAGAAAGGAGGAAGAGGAGCTGAAAATGCATTCTATGCTAATGAGTGTGTTGGGATGCACCCAACCACTGTGAATGATTACAAAGCTCTAATAAAATAATTTATTACTGTGTCGTCATATGGGATGAGCTTAACAACACTTTTCCTGCTAAAAGACTACAAATCCTTACATTCCAAACTGAATTTTGTCATTCTAATATGAATGATAATTATACATGCAGGTGTGGAGGTAGAATTTAGTCTATGCAAGTCAATGATGCATGCCTTTGTGCAGGGGACAGCAAAACAAGGGTTACTATCCTGTTATGCATTCCTAATGCTCTACTAGGTGCAAAGAATAAGGAAAAGGAAGTCAGGTCTGGCACACTCAGTCCAAGCAAAAAATCTTTTCCACAAGCAACATAACAGGTGCTAGTGAGTGCTTCATTGTAATGTTTAACTGTAAAATCCTAACACAAAATGGAGTCACTCTGGCTCAGGCCTGCATGTATCTGCTAACCTGCTCTTTGTGCTTCTGTGATTAACGCTTTGCTATGCTTGCTTCTCACGGATGGGGGTGCATAACCACAGGCTGCCAAGACCCCCTGGCCAGTTACCTAAAGTTCCAGGAACTGAAAGGGGACATAGGAGGCACTGTCACGGTTGAACTGTAAATAACTATAGGTTGAATACCTGCCAAATCATGTTTTCCTGAGTCATGTAGTTAGCCCACCCTATAATAACCTCTGAAATCCTCACTTTGGGGTCACTCTGAGAAGGAAAGGAGAGCTGACCCCAATCGATTGGCCTGTGTGCCTATTTCCTCAATAAACTTTGCTGCTTCTGCAGAGTTGTCTGGGCTGCACTTCTTGGGGAGGGGTGCAGGTTGAATGCAACATAACAATCATTAAATATGAATGTGGGTAAAATTCCAGAGTGGAAAACCTATTAAATTTGTCTATCTGATTTTCAATTAAGTAGCATACTACTATTGGTATTCTAGAGATCAAGATTAGTAAAAATTTTGATTCCTTTCAAAGCCTGAATTATTTTAGTAGTTCTGTCTTTGCTTTGTTCTAATTAACATGTTGAAGATAGAAGTGTTAATGTAAATACCACATGATTCTTTTCAAAATAGCTTATGTAAAGGGCCTGGGGTTATGGATCAGTGGTAGAGTGCTTGCCTAACATGTTTGAGGAACTGGTTTTGATTCTCAGCACCACATACAAATAAATTTAAAAAAATAAAGGTCCATTGAAAACTTAAAAAAATTGAAAAAAAGCTCATCTATAAATGATGTAAAATTAAATATATAAAGATTTTTGTATTTTTGTACAAAAAACATGAAGTTATTTTGTAGTGTGTCTAATCTACCTCAATATTCATATATGAATTAGAATTGCTCTGGTTAAAAGGATAGAAAAAAATACTGCAGTGTTTTCCATTCCCAATCTTCAGTTCCTCAACTTAAATCTCCTATTTATCCTTCTTCCTTTGGTTTATTCTAGGCCCTTTAAATTTCATTTCTGTGTCACATTGTTTTCTCAAGCACTATGGCACGGACAGTTGCTTCTGGGGGTGGAGTTAGGTGAGAACTGACTGGGAGAGGCTGCGTGAACTTTATGGTGTTTTCTGGGGTAACCGTGATGCTGCATGTCTGGACAGGTTTTGGACTATATGAGCATATGCACTTGTCAAAAATCAACAAAGCAACATTTAAGACGTGTGTGTTTCATTATATGCTGACTTCACCTCAAAAGGTAAAAACTGAAGTATATATAATGTGCAGTGGGTGCTATTATACATTATATATTGAAATACTTGTGGGAAAGTGTATACTGCTGTCAGTAACTTACTTTGAGACTTAGCAAAACTCAGGCGGAGAAGCAGGGTGCAGTGGACACATGGGTAGTCTATAATCCCAGCACCTGGGAGGCCGGGGCAGGGGAACCACTTGAGCTCAGGAGTTCAAGACTAGCCTGGGCAACGCCTTCCAATAAAAATAAAGATGAACGTGAAATAGGATGGCGAGCTGGGCTGGGCTGTGGTCAGGGCAGCAGGTGCCCAGCACGGAGGCCTGGCTTCGTCCTCGGCTGCACGTGGTCACACCCGTGAATAAAGGCATGACACATGGGGACATGGACAACGGAGGGCTGGGCTGGGCTGTGGTCAGGGAAGCAGGTCGGCTCCACATGGTCACACCTGTGAATAAAGGCGTGACACACAGGGATATGGACGACGGAGGGCTGGGCTGGGCTGTGGTCAGGGCAGCAGGTGCCCAGCGCGGGAGGCCTGGCTCGGTCCTGACTCCACATGGTCACTCCCGTGAATAAAGGCGTGACACACGCGGACATGGACGACGGCGTGAGCACGGCTGCAGAGGAGGGGCAGCGGAGCCGAGGGGCAGCGCGGACGCTGGAGCTGACGGCGGGGGACGGCGCGCACCCGCGCAGGGTCCCGCCCTCCAGCTCCGCTGCCGCCTGGAAACGCCGCAGTCCTCGAGGGGACGTCCCTGCCACACAGGTGCGTGTCTTCCCCGCCGTCGCCGTCCAGGGACCTGAGGACACGGGCACGGTCTGGGGTGGCGGGCGGCCCACGACGGTCCAGCCGAGGCCTGACCTCCGCAGCAGGAGCGGGAACCTCGGGCTCCTCGGGGGCGCGGCGGCAGGTCGGCAGGGCTGCACGCCCTCCGCAGGCCTGCAGGCGGCGCTGTGCTCCCGACCCACGCTGGCCCGGCCGCCGTCGCCGGGTGACGCCGCCGCGCGTGGCGAACGTGGTGCGTGGGCGGCGGCGACCTGCGTGCCTCCGCCATCTTGGGGAGGGAGGCGGAGCTCCTGGCGGGCGGCGGCTGGGCCGGTCCGGAGCGCCGGCGCCACCTGTGCTCGTCCTCCTGCAGGCGGCGCTGCGGGCCGAGGCTCCGGTGGGAAGGGCCGCTCGTGCTGGTGGGCGGGACTCGGGCCCTGCGGGCAGAGCGGACGTGGAGGCCCCGCTGCGGCCCCCGGGCGCATCCTAGGAGGCCCGGCGGAGGTCGGCGCGCTCGTCCCGAGGGCCGGCAGGACGCCGGGGCACGTGTGCAAGGTGAGGCGGGCTGCCGTGTCCCCACCTGCCGGGGTGGGCGGGAGCGCCAGGGATGGAGTCAGTGCTGGAGGACGGAGGGTCCAGGACGGTGGCTTGTGAGACCCCCTGTGAGGGGGCAGCTGCACCGGGCGGCGCTCCTGCACGGGGAGCCCCAGGGCGGGACGAGGTGTGCAGCCCAGGTGTGCGGCAGAGGGGCCAGGGAGGCAGGGGACCGTGTGCACAGGCTGCTGCACAGGGAGCCCCAGGGTGGGACGAGGTGTGCAGACTGTGCAGCCCAGGTGTGCGGCAGAGGGACCTGGGAGGCAGGGACCGTGTGCACAGGCTCCTGCACAGAGAACCCCAGGGTGGGACACGGGGTGTGCAGCCCAGGTGTGCGGCAGAGGGGCCAGAGAGGCAGGGACCGTGTGCACAGATGCTGCATGGGGAACCCCAG
>PVHX01031883.1:0-14474 GCA_004024805.1 Geosciurus inauris | reverse complement strand
GGAGACAAGCACATCCTTTGTGTTTGGTAATTGAGTAGAATTGCAAATAAAGAAAATCTTAATGGGGGCTGAGGTTGTGGCTCAGTGGCAGAGCGCTTGCCTCGCAAGTGTGAGGCACTGGGTTCGATCCTCAGCACAACATAAAAATAAGTAAAACAAAAATAAAGACACTGTGTCCATGTATAACTAAAAAATATTTAGTTAAGAAAATCTTAACTAAAATATATTTTGTTCTCTGGTATTGTTGCTACCATGCTTTATTTCTTTGGTTTGTTGTTTGTTGTACCACATTAATTATCATCATTTTACTTCATTTTCTCAAATCAAAGGAAGAAAAAAGGAAATGAAAAAACAAGTTCAGAACTTATAAAGAAAAAATCATGTAAGTAGGAAAAACAGAAGATAATTCAAAAAAGAGAAAGAATTCCCTAGAGATCTACAGATAAAAAGTAAGTCTCCCCATAGACGGAAGTTGGAAGAGGAAAAAAAGCAATTGATAGTTTAGGATTCAACTGTTTCCATATTACAGTCATATCTTCTTTGGGCATTTCTTTCACTCAATGAACCCTGAAACTACTTGTTTGTTTTTTTTTAACCAATATTTCAATATGACAGGCTTGTGAAGATCAATCCTTCATTAATTCCTGGATTTGGAAAGCTCTGTTGAGCCAGCCACGGCCGCGCATGCCTATAATTCCAACAACTTGGGACTGGCAGGAGGACTGCAAATTCAAGACCTGTCTTGTCAACTTAGAGAGATATTGTCTCAAAGTAAAATTTTTTTAAAAAGTGGGCTGGGATATAGCTCAGTAGCAGAGCACCACTGGGTTCAATCCCTAGTACTGAGGGACAGGGGGGAGCAGCTGTCATGGGGTAAAAATCTGTGAAAATGTAAGCTGGCCTAAACCACAATGTCAAATAGTCCTTGTAAAATTTCTCCATGTAAACTCCCTAGATTAGTTGGGACTGGCCATTTCTTGTGAAAATATTAGGGAAAACTCACTCTTAAATTCAATGCAACTAAATTAAAGATCCAACACCATCTATCATAGGTGTCATGATGACACAATTTTCTTTAGGAAAAATCATTCCAATGCAGCTTTAAAAAAAAAAGTTCAAAGGCAAATTAAGATCTTATTTATAAAGTAACAATTAGAACATAGCATGTACATCAAAATAGTTCCCCTTGGAAGAAGAGTAATCATTAAAATATATCCAGACTCATCTGACCTCAACATGTACCACCCTGTCTCAAACCATCATTTGATCTTGGATTAAAGCAATATCCTCCTATATAATCCCTCTACTTCTGCCCTGGACTCTCCAGGACATTCTAAAACCAGCATTCAGAGTGATCTTATTAAAATGGAGGTCAAACTGCATCATGTTATCACTGTTAGTTTTTATCAACATCTGAGAATTCTTACTCTGACCTTACCTATATTGACATTACAATACTAGGTCCTTCCCCTCCTAACTTTTCTCTAACACATCACAGGAACAAAGACTTTACTTTGCAATTTTTGCTCTAGTCTTTACTTCGCAATTTTCTCCACTTAGAATGCTCTTTCTCCAGATATCTCAGTGGGTCACCCTCTTACCTCCTGGCACATTGTGGGGATTTAATAAATACACATTTAAGGACATAATTAAATTAAATAATAATACATCTTGGTAGGTACTTGCTTCATCTTCAAATGAATAAGACAGTATACATCACCATACACTTTCCCGTCCAGTTCCTCACAGCTTACAATGATTTTAGGTAGGGCTGCAGTAAATGCCTACAAATGCCAGGCAATGCACCATCTCCAAGAGTTTATGATTCACAGTGAAGGTTTTTGTTTGTTTTTGGTGCTAGGGACTGAACCCAGGGGTGTTTAACCATTGAGCCACATCCCTGGCTCTTTCCTATGTTTTACTTAGAGATAGGGTCTTGCTGATCTGCTAAGTGCCTCACTAAGTTGCTGAGGCTGGCTTTGAACTCTTGATCCTCCTGCCTCAGCCTCCCAAGTTGATGGGATTACAGGCATGGGCTATCATGCCCGGCCACAGTGAAGTTTTTATGGTGGTTCCTTTGGACTTGAATAATATATGGCCCTGTTTTTAGACCTGATTTTCTCTTAGAACACTGATTCAATTATATCTTCAAAGATGTATTAAATTCAAGGCAGTTCAAACTATATAACTTGGCTAACATCTATTATATTCCATGATATTGTGGAATACACTCAATAATCTAAGAACAGAGAAAGAAATAATCTAGGAAGAAATAGTTTCCTCTATGGGTTAATATATCCAAGAAATTTACACTGTGCATTCTATATATAAGATTGAGTGCTACTTGCAGTGAGATGGGTTACAAAGATAAATGCAATATTCTTAAAACGGTTCCAATCTATAAGTGGAGTAAACAGATTACAGTGACAGTTTAACCTCAAATGCATATAGATATGAAAGAGGAGGTGCAAAATAGTACAAATGAAATGCATCATTTCTTGATGGAAGTGATTTTTTGGTTTTGTTCAACTTACAATTTAAGTTGAATAAACAAAGAATAAAGAGATCAAGTAAGGATATTGTTTGAATGTTACCAAGACAAGCGAGACCATGAAGCTGAACACTACCAGCATTCCAGCAGCAACTATCTGCACCTGAGGACCACCTCAAGGACTCAGATGATTGGAAGTGGAAAAAGGCCATGGCGGACTATTTGTGTTGACTGGTTTCTGTGACACAGTAGTAGCGAGATGAGCAGGGAAAGAACAGTTGAAGCAAGTCTTCCATGGGTTTTATTGGTGAAAGGAGAAACACATTATCTGGGGATAAAGCAGTGGTTAGGATTTAGACCTGCTGTCTGAAGGGGAAGCTGCTCCAGAGAGAAGGTGCTTTAATGTGTAGTACCTGTGCCTGGGAGGATTAAAAACATGGGGGAAATTCTTTTCATCTGAGGGAGACTTGCTGAGTGCTTTTCTGTGAGCTCCCAGTCACCCTGGCATTTTAGCTATGCTCTCACTCTTTAAAACCAACCTCTCTCCCTTCCTCTTTGATTAGTTTTATTGCTTTGAGTGTTTGTGCTTTTGGCAGACTGAGTTAACAAAAGTTCCATTTTCCTGAGACAGGCCTAAGGTGATAAATGTGCCACAGGTGCTGGCCAAGAAAACAGGTGGTCTTGGTGAACAAGGAAAAGACACCCAGGAGACCAATCTGGACTGCTCATTGTGAGGTCAGGAGGCTCTGGATCTACACGAACAGGAAGCCAAGAATTTGTCCCAAATTGGACAGGTGGCAAGGAAGGTGTCTAGTGAAAGGAGATTAGAGATTCAGCATGCCAGGGCCCTGTGTGCATTGGAAAAAAGGTCGGGAAGGTGAGTAGCACATTATTGAATTTATTTCCCCTTTCCAAAAGGGTTAGAAGATACCAGAAAACCATTTGTATGGTTATGGTGACTGTCCAAAAGGAGAGTGAGAATTAGAATGGGATAAGGTGGAGAAGAGAGAAAGGGTGGCAGAGGAGAAAAAGGAAAAGAATTGAGGGGAGGGACAAGAAGGGAAAGTAGCACAATCCCGTTAGTCTGGATCAAGTAATAAGTAGATTCAATATGGATCAAGTGTGCTTCAAAAAGGAAAGTCAGAGCCGGGCGCGGTGGCACAAGCCTGTAATCCCAGCAATTTAGGAGGCTGAGACAGGAGAATCCCGAGTTCAAAGCCAGCCTCAGCAGCAGAGAGGTGCTAAGCAACTCAGTGAGACCCTGTCTCTACATAAAACACAAAATAGGGCTGGGGATGTGGCTCAGTGGTCGAGTGCCCCTGAGTTCAATCTCCAGTACCAAAAAAAAAAAAAAGAAAGAAAGTCAGTTCCCACTGATCTTCCAACTGCACAGTCTTATCACCTGTACATGAAGGGAAAGAAGCCACTAATGAGGGGTATAACCTCATGAAGGACACTGGGGAGTGAGCAGCCTCATTTAGTTACAGGGCATTGGAAGGAATGACAGGAGGAAGAACAAAAGGATTCAAACACAGGTGCTGTAGCCACTAAAGAAAAAAGTACAGCTCTGAGACCAACTTGACAAGGGACCGGCCATGGGGGGTAGCTCATAGAGCCCAGTGCTCACACCTCCTTCCTGGGAGGAGCTCCAAGTCTCCTTGTGCTTCCACTTCATTTCACTGGGCTTTCTAGACTTGCCAACCAGGCACACAGCACTTAATGGCAAGAGACACAAACTGTGAGAACAAATGTTATAATTAAGTAGTAGGAGGGAAGAGAACTGCAAATAAGGATCTCAAAAAGCATTCCATCACTAAATCAAAATAGCCAACACGTACATATTGTGTGGGTACATATGTGTACCTCTTCCCATTTTAATCATCACAAAACACAAACTTCACTGATGCTACAGAATTCTCCCAGAATATCTAGCTATGGAGAATAGCCCTTAGGACTGACCCAGTTAAGTGAGCATGTACTTAGAATAATGAAAATAATCCATTATTTACCTTATGCAGCTGTATGGGCTATTAACTACAAACACCCTCTCATTTGTAATTTACTTATAATTCTCATTTTTCTTGCAATTACTCCCTTCCTCTCTGGGCTTTCTGACTGTATGGTTACGGGTAAAGTTTCCCTTTTCTTAACCCTAGTTTTCTACTCAGTCTCCTCTTCCCTTAAACTCTTTCTGTTCTTTATTTATACACCTGATCCAAATTTTTCCTACATAATTTATTCATTCTCCAGAATATATTTTAATTGTAATTTTAAAATAACAAATATCTATTCCTATGATTTACTGAGCATATATTTTATACTAGTTACTCTATAAAATTAAATAATTCTCCAAATTTAGGCAGAGTGTTTCATGCCTTAAGTAGATCAATCTTTTCTTTCAATATTTTTTTAGTTGTTGATGGACCTTATTTTATTCATTTATTTAAATGTGGTGCTAAGAATCAAACCCAGTGCCTCATATGTGAGGCAAGCGCCAGGACCCCAGCTCATGTAGAACAGTCTTTTACTACTTGCTTTTATGGGAATTATTTTTACTGTTTGTTGTCTTTTAAACAATGTATTTCTTTTGGATACACATTATTAATCCTTTAATTTTTCCTTCTTATTTTTTTAACTTAGAAAGTCTCTTCTCTGTTTTTTCCCATTTTAAACATGGCAAAGTTTTAATTCTAAAATGCTTCAGAAAATATCTCACAGGTATGAACAGTAACTATTATTAATATTAGACACTATTTGAATAGGGTGAGATATGAAAAGTTTGAAACAAAATTTATAAAACTCCTAAGCTGACTGTACTTCTGTGAACTGCCTTTGCTGTAATTGGAGCAATAAAAGAACTGATATTAACGGAAAAATTGAGCTCTGTATATGTACTATGACTTGAAATGCATTTAAATAAATTAATAAAAAAGGACTGATGTTTAAAAATATATATTTTCCATGTTAAGTATTTAGCATAATTTTAGTCTCAATGTAATTTTGTAGTCACTCAAAATGCATTTTCATTTTTTAATCAAAGACTATAATTTTGCTCATTATTTAATTTAAAAAATTAATGCTTCTGAAGTGACTGAAAATAAAATGATACCACACAATGTCACTCCATGTCCATCTTCTAACTTGTTTTAATTATGAATAAAGCAAACACAAGCCTCTCACCAATTCAACTCATGGAGTTTTTTAAACCTCTTCTTTTGGTGTTCATAGCTAAAAGGTGAAACCCAATATTTTAGCAATTTCCCCTAGAACTTACTATCTAAAATGAAGTTGAAATGATATGTAAAAAATCCTAGAGAAAAACACAAAATATTATCAGCAAAAAGTTCTGAACTTAAAAGTTGGACTTCTCAAATTGTTCCTCCACTAATTACTTCAAAAATTTCTTTTCTTTTCCTTTCTCTCTCTCTCTCTCTCTTTGGGTACCAGGGATTGATCTCAGGGGCACTCCACCACTGAGCCACATCCCCAGCCCTATTTTGTATTTTAGAGACAGTCTCACTGAGTTGCTTAGTGCCTTGCTTTTGCTGAGGCTGGCTTTGAACTCACGATCCTCCTGTCTCAGCCTCCCAAGGCACTGGGATTATAGGTGTGCACCATTGTGCCTGGCCAGGAAATTTCTGATCCAGGAAATCAAACATTCTAAACTTCTGTTATTAGTCAAATGTAATTGGGATCCATTATAACCTCACAGATATTAAAATCATAATCAAAAAAGATCAGAGGTAAACAAACTTTTAAAAAATATAGGTACAGGGCAAAATGTTTGATAAATAAGATGTTCTCAGGATTCTAAATTTGACTTTAAGCCAACTAATAAAATCTGGATAATTACAGGTTTTTTTTTTTTTTAATTCCATACTTTCTATGGGCTCACGAGGAACAATGGTTTAATAACTGAGTCTCAGTTTTGGAAATGATTTGATGGTTGTTGAGATCAACCCTCTCACTGTTGGCAATGTCTGAATTCTTCTAACATCCTTATAAACAACACATTTGGAAATCTTCCATGGGTAGTCTTTTCATAACCTGGCAGCTCTCCTAATTCAGATGCTCTTCCTCCTATACAGCCACATCTAGCTGCCTTCTTGGCTCTGTCCTTGAAATATTTCCCAGACACATGCTGTCTTCTACCTTAAGCACTCTCTGAATTAATGCTCACTGCATCCTCATTTCTACATTTTTGACTGGGGAGCTGCTACTCATCATTCAAATATTTGGTAAATGAGAGCTCATCGGGCAAATTTTTCCTGCATCCCAATCCCCCACATAAAGGCCCCTAAATTATGCTATTTCTCCTTTTTAAAAATAACTGTAATTAAATCATGACTTTTCTAATTTGTGCCTTCCATACCACTTTGCCAGCTCTATTGGAGCTTGTCTTTTCCCTGCTGTGTCCCTGTATTTAGTATGGTGTTTGATAAATATGAAGCTGGAGGTATGAAGAGGTTCCAGACTTAAGACTATACAGCCAAAATCTTAGAAATAAAAAACATCATCCACAGAACACCAGCACAGAATACAAAAGCGGGTACAACCTTTACTCTTAGTTAAGAGGTAAACAGGAGAAAAATTTCCTAATCAAGGTCCACATAAAAGAACACTTTCTCCCAACGGCACTTTTTTTTTTTCTTTTAATTACTGTGGATTGAACCAGAGCCTCACACATGCTAGCAAGCACTCTATCACTGAACTACATTCCCTGCTCTTCTTTCAAAGTTTTATACTTCTGTCCTAATATCTAATAAATTCCCAACTGCCAGGATGTGTTCCTAGTGGGTACCTTATTCTAAATGTTTAATGACTAAGTTGTTTTACTCATTACTACATCACATTTACTACTATATACCTAAAGAAAAGATGTATAATATATTCTATATGATTAAATGTTTTTTCTTAGACTTTTTAAAAAGAAGGGCTTGTATTGACCTTGATTCTTTTGGCAGATGCTCTCTTCTGGAGACAAGGGGATCTATAGAGAATCCCTTGAATTACAGACCCACATGAGACATCAAGACACCAAATCCTCACACAGATTTATAAACCAAATTTCATTAGGACTTCTTGATTGATATCACATGGACATGGAATACACTGTGAGCTTGACAACATATGAATATGACATTATCCTATGGTTTGAAGTCTATCTTCTACATAGTCCTTAATATTTTTGACCAAATAGTGAAAAATGAATACATATTAGAGAAAACCTGAAAACTGAATCCTGGAAAATATTTGGGAAGCCCACATTAAGCTTTTAAATTTAAAGACAAGGAATCTAAATTCCAGAGACTCCACTTTTCCTCCAGAGGTTACAGGTACCTCAGAGGTCAACATTTAACTAACTCTTGGAACCAACCAGCAAGTCAACCTGAAGGGAAATGGGGGGAAGGATCACTGTGCAATGTAGTTCCTTTCCCCAGACGCAAAACCCATGCATTCAAAACACAAGTAACTGATAGCATTTTAAAATATCATCTTCTAATCACAATTGCAGCCAATATAAATTTCTATAATTCCCTCTGTTTAGTCCCAACTGTATGATATTTTCCAAGTCACTTGTATCATTAACAAGCAAACTAAAAACACATAATCACCCAAGAGAGTGAATTTCCCATAAAACAAAATTCGCTCACTCTGGCATTTTCACTGGCATTTGCAAAAGCATTTTAAAAAGACTCAAAACACATATATTTCATTTAAACATTTATTTTTAAACTAAGGAAATGTTTTTATTCATTCAATCTGTGGGTATAAACACCCTAAGAATAAATATAGGCAGTAAGTTGGCAATGAATTGATATGAGAATCATAGTATATAATTTCTTGGGCATGAAATAATAAAAAAAAATCAAATGGAGCATTCTTTCAGTGAATTTTGTATACCACATCCAGTTCTAGAATGGAGACTATTCCTAACTGAGCTCAATAAATATTTATTGCACATTACTGAGTATGGCAATAGGCTAGATATTGATGGTACAAAAAATGGAAAACGGGTCCTCCCTAGTCTCAATTTAGAATCTTCTAAAGGAGGTAAATGTGTAACTGCAATATAAATATTTATTATTACACAAACATTCCAAGGTGGAAGCCACCATTATCTCTTGTTCAAAATGGAACAATAGTTTTCTAAAGAGTTTCCTTCCTCTATTCTGACTTTTCTATAATCCCCTCTTTTCCTTGTGATCTTTTATATTACTCTTAGTATAAAATGCAAATTCCTTAGTTTGGTCCACAAAGCCCTATGGGCTTTACCTCTGCTTCCTCTGCAGCCTGATCTACTCCCACTTTCCCCTCTGATTCAATATGTTCCAGTCATGTGAAACTTCTTTCTCTGATGTGAACATTTCTTATTCTTGTTTGGATCACTGAACTTTCTATTTCTTCTGTCTGAATCTGGCTCTTCAAGTAGCTGGCTAAAGTTCTGAGATCTCAAATACCACACAATCATAGCCATTTGCCTCGACCACTTTGTCTCAAGAAGTACTGTACTTTCTACTTGTCATCTTCTAAAGATGGCATTGTCCTGTTTATTTACTGTATAGAACTACTCACTTATTGAAAAATAGTCTTGCACCTAGTAGATACATCTTACACACATCAAAATAAAGACCCTTCCCTAAGAATTTTAAGTGAAGTCATGACAGGAATTTGACATTCTAAACCTGCACACAAGAACCTACTGATCAAAATGTCTGCTATTTGCCTGACTCTCTACAAGTATCGTGAAAAGAAACAGAACATATGTTATAGAATAAAAAGCAATGAAAGTAATTATGGGATCCAAAATTTATTCACTTACAACTAATTTGGTCAAATCATCTTCATTTCCCTAGACTTTAATCTACTTGTGTGTTCAGCAGAGGGCTTCATTTAAAAAAAAACAAAAAACTGTTACAGTTCTAAAATTTAAGTATTTGAAATGAATTCTCCAAAATGAGAATGATTAATTCTTTAAAATGTACATTTTTTTTTATAACCCAAGCATAGTAAGCAAGGGCTACCAAGCACTCAATAATGAGCTTCCTGTCCAATTGTAGATTCTTTGCTTAAACCAATCCTCCCTTTTGATGCCATGTTTTGAGTTCTCTGTGTATCTGATTACAAAATAGAAAACAATGCTGAAAGTTGTAAAATTTCATAAAATTCATAAAATTACATTTCATATAATCATACTAAATTATGTAGTCATTCTTCTCTGAGAAAATATACTTTGTAATAATGTGTATATGCTTCCAAATTTAAAACATTCTGAGGTACTAAGAACAATTTCTTTTTTAAAATTTTTTTTAGTTGTTGATGAACACAATGTCTTTATTTTATTGCTTTGTGTGTGGTGCTGACGATCAAACCCAGGGCCTCACGCATGCGAGGCAAGCGCTCTGCCGCTGAGCTACAATCCCAGGGCCCCTAAGAACAATTTTTATACCTGCATTTAAAGACATGTGTTATCACTATCTTACAAATAATACATAAAAAGTTCCTTACACTTTCTGATAAAATAGATTTTAAAAAAGTTCTCATGAAAACAATATTCCCTACCACCACACTATAAAAAGAAATTTTAAGAACATGATATAGTACAAAAATAAGAGGAAGAGGCCAGAAAAATAAGGGGGCCAACTATTAAAATTGATATAATGGTGATTTTTAATAATTGCAATTCAAATGCAGCAATAATGAAGTCTGAAAAAATTTACTGTGAAAATATCTACATATTATATAACAATGTTGCTATATAGAGCTTAAAGGATATAGTAAGTAGAATTAATTTGATGCAAAGGAAAGATAGGCAAAAAGATGAGGGGATTCTATTTTCTGAAATGCAATAACAAGAAGCCCTTTAGCACTCAGAGAAAATAACCATGGAGCTACCACAAATAGTATCCATGAAAAAAATACTAATTTAAAATATTTCATACACAAAACCTGTGAAAATAAAAATAAATTCTGTAGCAAACTTAAATTAGTTGACTGCAATCTTAACACAGCAATAAAAATGCATTGTGAAACAAAATCAGGAGTGTTTATATAATACATTATGTGGAATTACATCCTGCATTATGTTAGGAAGATAAAGCATCACAACCATAGCTTTATAGACATATACACACAATAATCTAAGTTTAAAAATGCTCTTGTGGTTAGTTAAGTGTTTCCTCCATTTTATTATTTCCATTCTTCTGCTCACGCAGCCTGCCACTGATTTATTTTTACTAGCTGGAAACTGGGAGAAGGAATTAAATATTATACAAGCATATTAGTTTTATTTCCTTAAGATTTGGTTTCCGTCCACTTTTAAGTTTACTGCTTGATAATAACTAAGACATCAAAGCCAATAGTGATAAAAGAAAAACATTTTTTTCCAAAGGATCAGCAAAAGTAAAAGTTTTTTGGCTCCTTGAAAGCCATTTCCAAATCTGGTAGAAATAAGCACATCTTACCCAATACCAAACCAGCTATATACTGTGCCTCACTAAACACATGACTCACTACTAATGATAGAGTGGAGTGTGACAGAGTTGTTGTGTAAGCTTATTCTGGACCGATGAAGGCCAAGGCTAGATGGAATGAGACAGCTATCCTTTATACCCATTACAGCTTATTCTTGACTTCACTCCGAGGTATTTACAGCCTGGTGTACATTCAGATCTTCCAGAAAGCAAGATTTTTTGGCCAAAATGTAGACTTCTAAAATTTCAAAATGGCATGCTCAATGACTAACACAATATCATTTAGAGTTAAAAGGAAGCTAATATTTTTATTATAAACTATGCATTAGGCAAGGAGCTAGATGCTTTCCTGATGAGATTGCATGTAAACTCCACTCTGATCTTGAGACAAACAGCTGTGAAATTGCCTTCCCCATTGAAGTTCTATGAAAATTACTGCAGGGAAATACAAGGGATAGGATGCTTTAATGTGACTACTTTGAATGGGAAGATAAGAATGTAGCCTGAAGCTATATCTGCAACCAAAAAATGTCAGTAAGTCTTATATTAGAAGCGAATGTGGGGAACATGGAAAAAACGATCAGCCACTCACCATAATGCATGTAGCAGTTTCCTTTGGTGGGATCCAGCTCAATAGCCTTCAAGAAGAACTTTTCAGCCTCACTCTTTCGACCCTTGAAAAACAGAGAACATGGATGATTCAGCAGTGAATGACGAGGGAATTCTTCACCTCCAAGGCACAAATGAGCAGACTCATGTCCACTGGTGATCATCATTGCAAAAGAAGTATTTTGTTTTTATCTAAATGAAAACGATGAAGGAGAACATTGTGAGAGCAAAGATGGAGGTCTGAATCCAGAAAACACTAAGATAGAAGTGTGAGCCCCACAAAGAGAAGAGAAAGAAGAGACCAGAGAAATAAGGGAAAAGTAAAAGAAAAAAGAAAAAAAAGAAATCAAAAGAATAAGATGGTTTTAAGAAATATCATTTTCTCCCTTTGATTTGTTTTCATTTCATTCCTTCTTTTTTCCTATAGTAGGAGTTTGTCCTAATTACATACTTCTAATTACACACCCTTTTCATATGAAGAAATAGGGCCATAATTCATTAGATCCGAAATAGCTACTCCTTATTGCTGCTATTGATGATTCTGCTAATCCAAAATTTAATCTCATGCAAGGTCTTTTGCCTAGTTTTTTTTTTTTTAATATTTTTTAGTTGTTGATGGACAGAATGTCTTTATTTTATTGCTTTGTATGTGGTGCTGAGGA
This sequence comes from Geosciurus inauris, assembly GCA_004024805.1. NCBI lineage: Eukaryota > Metazoa > Chordata > Mammalia > Rodentia > Sciuridae > Geosciurus > Geosciurus inauris. The sequence continues at coordinate 2,238 of PVHX01031883.1, read as the reverse complement.
TCGAACCCAGGCACTCACGCATGCGCTCTACCGCTAAGCTATAATCCCAGCCCCTAGTTGCAGTTTTAAATAGAAACATTGTAACACTCACAAGAGAATGAATTTTAAAATAAGGGGAAGGTTCACATGCAATGAATTGAGATTTTTTGTTAAACAGTACAACCCAGGCAGATTGTAAAACTATACATTCTTTACCTGGCTATGACTTCTGAACCACAACAACATCCAGAGTAACATAAAGAGGTGGGCTGAAGGAGGAGAAGAGCCCTAAGATGAACTTGCTGGAGAGCTCTCATCTGCCATGGTTAGAATGAAGACCTATGCTGACTACAAGTGGCTGCAAGACACTGAGGGTGATGTGCAGATGCCACTGTGGTAAAGAGAAATGATCTCACCTGCTCGTTCCTTCTAACTTATACAATATCTATTATATGAATTTCAAGTATTTTTTTCTTTCTTCACGAATGCTTTTAAAATCACTGTTATGGTGATAAATTTGCCAAAGTTAAAGGTCATGATTAACCTAGTATGCTACATTCCATGCAACACTGATTCCTTTCTCCATACCCTCACTTTCTATTCATTCATTTTTAAAAAATCACTCTTTTACTACCTCCTTCATTCATTTATTGTTTTAACAGGTAGAGACCAGCCTACCTACCGCTTCCGCCACCTATAAACAGTAATAACCAAATAATCAGCTAATGGATTTCTGCATTTCTCCTTTCTTTTAAATAATGTTATTCCACTGAAGAATTTCCCTCTAATTCATAAATCTAATCAACTATCCAATAACTAAAACTATAAAACTACCTTCAATATTTCCCACATGTTAATGTCAAAGGAAAAAAGAAAAAATGTTTCCTTTATGTATTCTTTAATAAAGTTAGCAAGACTTAGCAATAATCTTATCAAGGAAGGGTTCCCCAAATGATTCAAATTTAAAGAAATCGGCAGGCTATGCATGAGTTAGGAGCAGAGATGCTAGACAGGCATAGCAGAGCTTGCACACTTGTTTAACTATATGACTTACAAAGAATTATTTACTCTCTTAGCTGTAATTTTCTCTATACAAAATAATAGGTGTAGCACAGTGAACTTTTAAGGTGGTGAAAACACTAGTGGATACATTTCATATATGTGTCTAAACTCATAGAATAAATATACAACACTAAGAGTGAGCCATAATACAACTATGGACTTTATTTGGCTTGTCAGTTGCAACAAATGCACACTAACTCAAGTTGGTCATAATAGGGAAACTGTGCATGATGGTAGGAAGGTGGGGAGGAATATGGGAACTCTGTACTTTTTGCTTAATGTTTTTTGTAATCCTAAAATCCTTAATGTTGAGAAAGCAGTTGCAGCCGGGGGCCTCAGCCCAGGGCTCAGGCTCTCCGAGACTGAGACTGGAAGTAGCGGGGTGCCATCTTCCAACCAGTTTTTTGGCAGCTCTCTGCACCTTACCGCCCCACGAAAGAGTCTTGCTCACGTGTGTGAGCGCAGGGCCACCGGGAGGCAGCAGTAGCCGGGAGGCGTGACTTGGGCACCGGCCGGAGAAACGCAGTGGCAGCCCGGGCCTCGGCCCAGGGCTACGGCTCTCTGAGACCGAAACTGGAAGTAGCGGGGTGCCATCTTCCAACCAGCTTCTTGGGCAGCTCTCTGCGGCTCACTGCCCCACACAAGAGTCTCGCTCGCGTGTGTGAGCGCAGGGCCACCGGGAGGCAGTGGTAGCTGGGAGGCGTGGCTTCGGTGCCGACTGGCAGAGTGCAGTTGTGGTGGGGGATCCGGCCCAGGGCTCCAGCTCGGAGTTTACCCCGGGCATGCTGGGCCTGCTTCCGCACAGGGTGCCTGGCCCCAGCGCCCACCCAACCACGAGAGACCGCTAGCAGTTTCTACTGTGGACTGACTGTCTCCTGAGCGGAACCCCAGCTATTGTTCTTTGTGGACCACCTTCTAACACAGCGGAACTTCCTACACACCAGGGGGCGCAGGTGAACACCTGGGAGCAAACCTTGGCCATGGTGGAACAGCGACTTCACCAGCGGCCCAGAGTTTCACCTTGGCCTGGGACCAGTACCAAGGATACCAGCCGGGAAAGTCCAGCAAACAACGGACAACGCCACCTACTGGAGGAGAAGTAACGAAACCCTGCAGGGAAACTATAACCGTATAGGAGTTAAAACTGTAACACCTTGGATCAGCAGAGCTAGAAGGAAAGACACACAAACATCATGA
>PVHX01031882.1:0-14478 GCA_004024805.1 Geosciurus inauris | reverse complement strand
GTTTAAATTATTTCACTTGTTTCAAAAGTAATATTCTTTAAAAAAAAAAAATTTAAACCAGGCACGGTGGCGCACGCGTGTAATCCCAGCACTTAGGGAGGCTGAGACTGCAGAATCGCGAGTTCAATGCCAGCCTCAGCAACAAGGTGCTAAGCAACTCAGTGAGACCCTGTCTCTAAATAAAACACAAAATAGGGCTAGGGATGTGGCTTAGTGGTCTAGTGCCCCTGAGTTCAATCCCTGGTACAAAAGAAAAAATGTTTTTTTAGTTGTAGATGAACACAATACCTTTATTTATTTATTTTTATGTGGTGCTGAAGATCAAACCCAATGCCTCACATGTGCTAGGCAGGCTCTCTACCACTGAGCCACAACCCCAGTCCCAAAAGTAATATTCTTGTTGGATTTTAACATCTACCCCTGCAGCAGCATCAATACCCTAATCATTTTCTTAAACAAAGCATACAGAAAGATGCAGAAATGATTGATTTGTCTCAATATAATCTGGTTTAGAAAGCATCCTTTTTGGGATGGTACCAGACAGGTACCAGAGACTGAACTCAGGGGCACTAAGCCACATCCCCAACCTTATTTTGTATTTTATTTAAAGATATGGTCTCACTGAGTTGCTAAGTTGCTGGGGCTGGCTTTGAACTCTCCATCCTCCTGCCTCAGCCTCCAGAGCCACTGGGATTACAGGCATGCGCCACCACACCTGGCTAGAAAGCATACTTGCCAGGTGTCATGGCATATGCCTGTAATCCCAGCGACTGAGGAGACTGAAGAAGAAGGATCCAAAGTTTGAGTTCAGAGGCTAAGGCAGGAAGATCGCAAGTTCAAGGTTAGCCTCAGCAACTTAGCAAGACCCTCTCTCAAAATATAAAATTTAAAAAGGGCTTGGGGGCTGGGATTGTAGCTCAGCGGTAGAGTGCTTGGCTCGCATGTGTGAGGCCCTGGGTTCGATCCTCAGCACCACATACAAAGCAATAAAATAAAGACAATGTGTCCATCTACAACTAAAAAAAAAAAAAATTAAAAAAAAAAAGGGCTTGGGATGTAGCTCAGTGGTTAAGTGCCCTTGGGTTCAATCTCTGATACCAAAAAAAAAAGAACCAGGTCTTCTAGTTTCAAACTAGTCACTCTGCCTTCAGCATATGGACTGCAGTCAAACCCTTCTACCACCTCTTTGCACACCAGTTCTTTCCTACCTCTGTGAATCTTTTTTTTTTAAATGTTTAGTTTTTAGTTATAGGTGACAGAATATCTTTTTATTTTATTTTTATGTGGTGCTGAGGATCGAACCCAGTGCCTTATGCATGCTAGGCGAGCACGCTACCACTGTGCCATAATCCCAGCCCCCTCTGTGAATCTTATATAATGCCATCAGACAGTTCTTCCTTCTGTCCATTTTCATCTAAGCGTTCCCCAGGTCAAAACCTAAAGGATCTGTAATCCTAATGACTTGGGAGGCTAAGGCAAGAGAATCTCAAATTTGAGACCAGCCTCAGCAGCTTAGCAATACCCTACCTTGAGGTTAAAAATACAAAGGTCTAGCCGGGCGCGGTGGCTCAAGCCTGTAATCCCAGCACTCAGGGAGGCTGAGACGGGAGAATTGCGAGTTCAAAGCCAGCCTCAGCAATGGCGAGGTGCTAAGCAACTCAGTGAGACCCTGTCTCTACATAAAAAACACAAAATAGGGCTGGGGATGTGGCTCAGTGGTCGAGTGCCCCTGAGTTCAATCCCCGGTACCAAAAAAAAATAAAAAAATAAAAATAAAAATACAAAGGTCTAAGGATGTAGCTCAGTAGTAGAGCACTCCTAGATTCAGTCCCTCATACCTGGTGACAAGGGAGGGAATTAACAAGTAAAATAAAAAGACTACCGATCTACGGAATTATGAAATATCCATGCATTAAAGTCCAAATTTGCTTTTAGGGTTATCCCTAGATTCAAACCTGATTGCACAGATTATTTACTAAGTGACCTTAGTGTAAGCTCTTTAACCTCTTTGAGTCTCAGTTCTCTCATTCATAAAGAAGATACCTTTAGCAAGGGTATGAAGCCTGAGATGGTAGGTACAGGTATATAGTTCAGGGCATAACACTGGGAGAATCTCACTTCATGTATGCTTTAGCCAAACAAGCCATGTTCACTTCTCTCCTGGATTCTAAAAAGTACAAATTGGATGAGTGCATTGATTCATCTAAAAATGTGACCAATCACAAATAAGTAACATGAAACATCAAAATTCATTAAAGTTGGAACCCTTACACTGCTAACTCTGGGTGAAACATGAATTCCTCCATCACTTTGCACAGCAGAACAAATACCCTGCCTGTCCCAAAGCTTTAGAAATTTATATTCCTTGTGGACACTATGGTTCCATGCATCTTACGTGTCAGCTCTGTCTGCTTTAAAAAGCCCTTGCTCTGGCGGGGCGGGCGCAGTGGCGCACGCCTAATCCCAGCACTTTGGGAGGCTGAGACAGGAGAATCGCGAGTTCAAAGCCAGCCTCAGCAACGACAAGGTGCTAAACAACTCAGTGAGACCCTGTCTCTACATAAAACACAAAATAGGGCTGGGGGTGTGGCTCAGTGGTTGAGTACCCTGAGTTCAATCCCCGGTACCAGGAAAAAAAAAAAAAGCCATTACTCTGTTGTTAATTCATATTTCCAAGTATTTGAGTTTGTATCAGTTTATTTCTCAGTCTCTACAGAATCAGTTAATGTATTTTAAAAAAAAAAATCAGTTCTTTGAATGGACATGTAACCTTAATACTTCTATAATTATATATAAAAGGAAGACTCTAATGGCGTAGCCCACAATGCACAGTTACCCTGTATAAGCTAAAGCTGTCACTTTCAAGGACAAAGTTCAGACAGTACTCTCTTCAAGAATTCTAATTTGAGTTGGGCATGGTAACACCAGCCTATAGTCTTAGCTATTCAGGAAGCTGAGGCTGGAATTCAAGACCAGCTGGGGTAACATTGCAAGACCTCATTTAAAAATAAAAAATTCTAATTTGGAGAGGTATTAGCACAAAGTTTCAGTTATGCAAGATAAAATAACTCCTAGAGATCTACTATACAATATAGAGCCTACACTTTATCATATATTTAAAACTTTGGTCAGGTGCGTGGTGGCACACACCTGTGATCCCAGAGACTGGTGAGGCAAGGGCAAGAGGATCAAATGTTTGAGGGCAGCCTGGGCAACACAGTGAGACCCCATCTCAAACAAACAACACAAACAGATAACAAAAGAACAAGAGTTTATTCACTTCATCTCAGGAGAAAATCAAAGGGGTACTTAGGACTTTGGGCTCCTATAGCATATTAACAAAGAACAGTAAATTTGTAAAGAAGTAACGAAACAAAGGAAAGAGGGGCTAGACTTTAGGGGTGGCACACTATAGAGAAGTAAGTATGTGGAAGAAACTAATAGAAGGTAAGAATTTTAGTAAGGTATGTCACAGAGACACAGAAATGCCTCTGGTGCCATCTCCGGACTGATGAGAGTCTGGAGTATCTCAGTGACTGCATCTTCCTGCCGTTCCTGATAAAGAGGGGAGTGCATAGTGTGTGTGTGTGTGTGTGTGTGTGTGTCTGTCTGTCTGTCTGTGTGCTTCTCATTTGCAGCTCAAAATAATCCTATGTCAAAGTGGCATATTCTGGGATGGCATATTCTGATCCCCTACATAAGTCATAGCGGCTATTATGCATTGCCAGCCAAGCTGTCCTAGTTCAGTGGCTTCATTCCATTAACTGCCTTCTGAACCATCCCAGCACCCGGCCCACATTCTTAAAGGTGAAAATCCATCAGAAAGATATCACCTCCATCTCTCACCAATGCTCTTGCCTTTTTCTCTGCTCCAGGACACTTTATGCCCTTATGCAAGCAAAAGTACTCTCTGCCTTAAATGTCCAGCTTTGAAAGCATTACTGTATAGTCATTAACAGCAAAAACATTTTTGGTGCCATTACAAAACAGTTGCTTTTCTTATTCTTCCCCCAAACCTCACTCTAGTCCTCCAGAGTAGGACTGAAAATAGCCCTTCTCCCACCACCACTCCATGTCCCTTGTTTTACCTTTTTAAGTGACACCATGCACTCAACTTCCCACAAAAATACTCTGTTACCCTCATTTTACAGATGAGCGGGTAAGGTTAGATGACTTGCTGGAAGGGCTGGGAATGTGGCTCATTGGTAGAGAGCTTGTCTGGCATTTGCAAGGCCCTGGGATCAATCTTCATATGATGACTTGCCCAACGTCCCACAGCTAGCTAGTAAGTGCTGCAGCCCAGTTTTGAAACCCCAAGATGGCAGGTTCTCTTGCTTCCTGTGCTGACTCACCACCTACTCTCCTATCTGCCAAGCATCAAACACCTCTGGGGCCCAGCACAATGATGCTCACCTATAATCCCAGCTATTCAGGAGACTAAGGCAGGAGAATCTCAAGTTAGAGCCCAGCCTCAGCAACTTAGCCAAAATATCTCTTAGCCTGTCTCAAAATAAAAAGAGCTGGGGATATAGCTCAGTGGTAAAGTGCCTCTAATTTCAATTCCCAATATCTTAAAAACAAAACAAAGACAAAAACCACAGATGGGGAGGAAGGAACAAGTTAGGTGATACCAGAGGATGTGATCAGACAAATCTAGAATAGTGTTCAAGATAACTAATCTTAAGAAAAATCACTTTCAGCTAGGCATGGTGGTGCATGTCTATAATCCCAGCAGCTTGTGAGGCTGAGGCAGGAGGATTGCAAGTTTAAGGCCGTCCTCAGCAATTTGGCAAGGCCCTCAGCAACTGAGTAAAACCATGTCCAAAATAAAACATAAGAGATGGGTTTGTGGCTCAGTGGTAGAGTGCTTGTCTAGCACATGTGAGGCAGTGGATTTGATTCTCAGCACCGCATATAGATAAATAAAGGTCGTCCATCAACAACTAATGAAAAATATTTTAAAAATTAAAATAAAGGTATTGTGGGGCTGGGGATATAGCTCAGTTGGTAGAGTGCTTGCCTTGCATGCACAAGGCCTTGGGTTCAATCCCTAGCACCAAAAAAAATAAATAAATAAATAAAAAATTTTAAGCCGGGCACGGTGGCACAAACCTGTAATCTCAGCACTTAGGGAGGCTGAGACAGGAGAATCGCAAATTCGAAGCCAGCCTCAGCAATGGCGAGGCACTAAGCAACTCAGTGAGACCCTGTCTCTACATAAAACACAAAAATAGGGCTGGGGATGTGGCTCAGTGGTCGAGTGCCCCGGAGTTCAATCCCCGGTACCAAAAAGAAAAAGAAAAATTTTTTAAAAAGATATTGTGTTCATCTACAACTAAAAATGTTTTTAAATAAATAATAAAACATAAAAAAAGGGCTGGGGATGTAGCTCAGTGGTTAAGTGCCCCTCAGTTCAATCCCTTGTACCAAACAAAAAAAAAAAAACAAAGAAAGCAAAAGTCACTTCATCCTGAAATGTTTTAAGGATGAGATTATATAGCATCTGATATTGCTTAAAAATAATAAAACCTGAGGGCTGGGGCTGTTGCTCAGTGGTAGAGCGCTTGCCTAGCATGCGTGAGGCACTGGGTTCGATCCTCAGCACCACATATAAATAATATATGAATAAAATAAAGATCCATAAACAACTAAAAAAAATAAAAAATAATAATAATAAAACCCGAACTGCAGTTATAGCTCAGTAGTAGAGCACTTGCCTAGTATGTGCAGTGTCCTGGATTCAATCCCCAAACCACCAAAATAATAATCATTATCAAGGATGGGGCAAGTGGTTAGACATACACGTGAAACAAGACTGACCACAAGTGAATTGTTGAAGTTGGGTGATGAGGGTTTCATTATATTAATCTCTCCTGTTTTGTGTATTTGGGAGGCAGGGTAGTGGGGATTGAGCTCAGGAGTGCTTTAGCACTGAGCTTTATCCGCAGCCCAGCCCTTTTTATTTTTATTTATTTATTTATTTATTTATTTTTGGTACTGGGGATTGAACTCAGGGGTCCTCAACCACTGAGCCACATCCCCAGCCCTATTTTGTGTTTTTTTATGTAGAGACAGGGTCTCACTGAGTTGCTTAGCACCTCACTGTTGCTGAGGCTGGCTTTGAACTCGCGATTCTCCTGTCTCAGCCTCCCTAAGTGCTGGGATTACAGGCTTGAGCCACCGCACCCGGCTCCTTTTTATTTTTTATTTCGAGACAAAGTCTTGCTAAATTACCCAGGCTGGCCTCAAAATTTCCATCCTCTTGCCTCAGCCTCCTGAGTAGCTGGAATTACAGGCATGTGCCCCCAGGCCTGGCCATATAGAGCTGTTTCTAAACTACATGACTAAACAAAAAAAGCCCAGGTCCTAAACTGTGGGTTAAATTATTCCCTCTTTGTATGAAAAATAAATAGGGGGCTGGGGTCATGGCGCAGTGGTAGCGTGCTGGTCTAGCATGCGGGAGGCACTGGGTTTGATCCTCAGCACCACATAAAAAAATAAAATAAAGATATTCTGTCCACCTAAAACTAAAAAATAAATATTAAAAAAAAAGAAAAATAAATAGACCAATAGATGAATGGTAAGATTTCCCTTTCTGTGGAGCTGGGGATTGAACCCAGGGCTTTGTGCGTGTTAAGCAAGTGCTCTACCATTAAGCCACATCTCCAGCCCAAATGGTGAGGTTTCTGAAAGGACTCATAAAATAAATTTATGCATAGTTGTTTCTTGGTCAGGAGACTGAGAATGTTAGTGTCCTGTAAGACCTACTTGTTATTGTAAACCTTTGTCCTTTTTTTTAAAACATGAAAGGATTATGTTTTTAATTTTTTAAAATGTTTTAAAAAAATTCTCAGCAAAGGTCCTCTTTCCTGATTACCTTTGCCCTCAGGCCCATTCTTTTCTGTTTTCTTTTTGCAGTGCTGGGGATCATGCCCAGGGCCTTGAGCATGCTAAGGAAGTACCCTGCCTCTAAGCTACACCCCCAGCCTTCTCTGGCCAATTTTTCCTGTATCTTGCATCTACCTCTGCACAGTTACACCTGGGGCCTTGGCGCCTGCTACTCCTTCTGCCTGGAACATTCTGTCCCAGAGCATATGTGACTGATTTCTTCTTATCAGTCGAGTCTAGTTCAAATGTTACTTCCTCAGAGAAGCTTTTCCTGGTCTATTCTAGCATATCATCCTTTTTTCTTTTTTCTTTAATTCCCTTAAGCCCACAAGAAAACCTAATTTGCCCAAACCCATAGAATGTCCAATACCCACAGTGAACCCTAATATAAACTATGGACTTGGAGTGATTATGATGTGTCTGTCCATTACCACTCTGCTGCGGATATTGATTATAGGGTAGGCTATGCATATAGGGGACAGAGAGTATATAGTATATTTCTATACCTTCCTCTCAATTCTGCTGTGAACCTAAAATGGCTCTTAAGAATAAAGGTAATCTTTTAAAAATCATCTTGTTTATTCACCTTTATCTGTTTATCATCTGTCTTCTGACTAGATTGCTCACCTCCTTTGAAAGCTGGGACCCTGGGGTCAGTTCACACACACCCCAACTTCTAGAACAGTGTCTGGCTCCCTACCCCAGTTCAATTAACTATTTGTTGAGTAAAGGAATAAATGACTGTTACCATTGATCTCAATACTGTTCTGAGTGCTGAACTGACAGTATTCGTGTATGTATAAAATGAGGCTGGAATTGACCATCTGGGGAAATTCAGGCTTTTTTTCAAAAACCACTTCAATTTTGGCACATTGGTGGAGATCTTGGCACTGCTTTCTCCTGTATCTATGGTATCTGTCAGCTTCTGGTGTTTAAAAGCACTGCAGAAGCCCTACACATTGAGTAGGGGTCTGTGTGTTCCCCTGTCACTCCTTTCCTAGCAGATGCTGTAGTCAGAAAAGTTGTTGGGATCAGCTCCAGTCATTTCTGGGTGCCCCTCACCCATCCAGACTGTTCCTGGAGGAAAGAGTTGATGCAGAAGGGACCGAGGGTGCAAAGAAGAAAGAAAAGTCTAACATTGAATTGAACACTAGAAATGGGCAAATTGTGGGTTCTCTTTCAATAAGGCTACTACATTACAAAAGGAAAAATGATCTATCTAAAAAGAATCGGATATGGATTTAAGAGGTTCTTTGTTATGAACCGTGGAAACTGCAGAACTCAGAAACTATAAAAAATACAGAGAGGAAAGCAAGAAAATACAGAAGGAAATATATGAAACTGTTTCCTTCATAGTAGATTGACATCTCAGAGACCCACCGCCTGCCTGGATGCTCAAGGTCAAGGGAGACACCTTCCAGCAAAGCAGCCCTTGAGCCCAGACAATAAGGAAGTGGGAGAGCCTGGCAGGGAGAGAAGGATTCCCCCACTCTGCCCCTTATCACATGGCAGGGCATATGCAAACACAGAACATTCTACTCAGAAAAAAATCAAAGACATTTTCAAAATGAAAGTTCCCCGCTGTGTTCTATCCATTCGGCAAAGAGGAGAGCTGCCTTTACCAACACAAATGAACCAAAATTAACTAGTTTAGAAGTCAGCTTCCAAAAACACCTGCTGTTCTTACCCTTCTGTCCCTCTACCAGTCTGTTTCCAGCCCCACAATCCAGCCCTCCTCCCCCATGCCCAGTGCTATTATTTCTGTCTCAGGAAAGATTAGGGCTGGGATTCACTGAAGGGAAGCGTATGGCATTCCTGGAAATGATCTTCCCATTGTAGATGTAACCAAAATAGCATTGGCTCCACACTTAATAATTGATACACTCTTCAAGAGCAATTGCATTTTTCTCCAAGGTGCAGGATTTATAATGCCGTTTTATAGTATTGGATTTAAGAACTCCAGTTCTTAACTGGAGATAAAATCATCCAATTCTGGTGTGTGTGATCCTATTACCCTTCTATGTCAAAAAACCTCAGGCATTTACCTCAGTTTCCTCGGAGACACATTAGCAAAAATAATTCTGAGTGAGGAGGTGAGAAGTACAGCCACCTGAAAGACTTACAGATATTTTTGTTTTGTTTTGAGATGGGGTTTCCATGTTGTCCAAGTTGACCTTGAACTCTTGGACTCAGGTGATACTTCTGCCTCAGCCTCCTCAGGAACTGGGACTACAGATACACTGGTGCACCCGACTGACTTGCTTTTTTTTTTTTTAATTCATTTATTTTAATTAGGTTTACATGACAATGCATTTTGATTCATTGTACACAAATGGAGCACAACTTTTCATTTCTCTGGTTGTACACAAAGTAGAGTCACACCATGTGTGCAGTCATACATGCACCTAGGGCAATGATGTCCATCTCATTCCACCATCTTTCCTGCCCCCATGTCTCCTCCCCTCCCCTCTTTCCCCCTTGACCAAAGTTTCTCCATTCTTCCCATGTTCCCTCCCCAATTATGGTGACTTGCCTTTTTTCATAGTGGTTTGGATACTGGGCACGGTGGCACATGCCTGTAATCACAGTGGCTTGGGAGGCTGAGGCAGGAGAATCACGAGTTCAAAGCCAGCCTCAGCAACTCAGAGAGGCCTTAAGCAACTTAGTGAGACACTATCTCAAAATAAAAAAATGATAATAAATAAAAATATTTAAAGGGCTGAGGATGTGACTCAGTGGTTGAACCCTGGCTTCAATCCCTGATACCAAAAAAAAAAAAAAAAAGTTACCTTCCAGCCCTACTCAAAGTGGTTTGGAGAAGATACAGTTAGGTTGCTGTGAACCTGTCTCAGGCCTGGGTCAGACAACAGAGTCTATGGCTCAGTAAGAAAAAAAAAAAAAAGATGACATGAAAGCCTGTTGTAGTTCTCCTTGCTTTTCAAGACTCCTCTTCCAGACCTGTGACCCTATGCAGCTGTGTCGCCAAGTCACATCAGGTCCTGTCTCCCAAAGAGCACCTTCCTCTGGCTGCAGGACCCTGCCCTCCACTTAATATTTGATAGTATGTAGCTGGGTGCGATGGCCCAGGACTGTATGTAATTCCAGCTACTCGGCAGGCTAAGGCAGGAGGATGGCAGGTTTGAGGTCGATCTGGCCAATTCAGTGTGACCCTTTCTCAAAAATAAAAACTAAGGATATAGCTCAGTGCTAGTGTCTCTGAGTTCCATCCCTAATACCGCAAGAAAAGGGGAAAAAAAGTACTTTAGGTCATCCAAGTAGGATTTTTCTTTCCAGAAGAAAAAAATCTTCACAAAAATCTTTGTAACAAAGGACACTGAGAAGTGTTTCCTACTCTTTCACTAGCTCCCATTGTGATGGATGAAATTGCAAGAACAATTAGAGCAGATGTCAGTGTAAATCTCCAAAGAAAAAAGAAAATAGGCTTCCCAAGTTTGAGGATGCCAAGGCTTTCCCTCCTCTAGGTATGGAGCATATTTCATTTTGACAGTGTCAAGGGATTAGGAAACACTCAACAACGGTTCCATGGTCTATCTCAACAGCTACAGATATTTCTAGAAAGGGAAAAAAATGTGTGTAACTTCCATTGCATCAGCATTAGTCTACTCTTTCAATTTATAGTTCATTGTGCTTTCACTCTAGTAACCAACTCAAGAGTGATATTTATATTCCTTGTAGTTTAGCTATTACTGAGACATCCCCTGACTTATAGGACCCATAAGGAAATTCCAATTTTAATGATGCCAATAAAACCAAAAATTGTGAGAACTCCGTGTGTATAAGTAATATTGCCATGTCATTTGAATCAGTCCCAATAGAGTCCTCTAGGAGAATGTTCCCTCTGCCCACCTTCTACTAACTGGCTAAATCGTCAGCGAGGCAAAGGAGAGACTGCCCTTTCCAGCAACTGCTGCTGTGGCATCTCATTTCATCTGTGCTTTGACAGTGTCCTTTAAGGTACTTTTTGGAATAAAATGAGAATACTTGGGATACTTAATCCCTATTCAGAATTTGAGAAAGGCTGAGCCAGTCTGTGAGCTTGGGTTGGTCGATCTCAGTTTAATAAATGTCCATAGGACTGAATATCTCAGGGACCAAAAGAGAACCTCCTCACTCAGTGATGACCCACTACTATCATTCTTTGCTGATCATCTCAGCACCTGTAGGTGGATTAATGCTCTAAACACCACAAAAGGGGGAAATAGATATTCTAGGTCAAAAGTCTGCAAACAGCCGGGCGCAGTGGCGCACGCCTGTAATTCCAGCACTTTGGGAGGCTGAGACAGGAGAATTGAGAGTTCAAAGCCAGCCTCAGCAACAGCAAGGCACTAAGCAACTCAGTGAGACCCTGTCTCTACATAAAACACAAAAAAATAGGGCTGGGGATGTGACTCAGTGGTCGAGTACCCTGAGTTCAATCCCTGGTACCAAAAAAAAAAAGTCTGCAAACTATGACCCCCACTTTTTTTTCAGTGCTAGAATTCAAACCCAGGACCTCATATATACTAGAGCACATGCTCTACTACTAAACTACAACCCCAATGATCTTGGTATTTTTGTTATTCATTTATTTAGCCATACTAGGGACTGAACCCAGGGCATCCTACATGCTAAGCAAGTACTCTACCACTGAGCTAAGTCACAGACCAGTTGGTTCACTTTTTTTTTTGGTCTGGGGATTGAACCCAGGGGTGCTTTACCACTGAGCTACTTCCCCAGCCCTGTTTATTTTTTTTTTTAAGACAGGATCTTGCTAAGTTGCTGAGGCTGGCTTTGAACTTGTGATCCTCCTGTCTCAGCCTCCTGAGTTGCTGGGATCACAGGAGTGCAGCACTATACCCAAATAGTTCACCATTTCTAGGCTGTTTGTAAATCAAAACAAAATTATGCTTTTACATTTTCCTTTTTATATGCATGCCTGTGTGTGGTTGTTGTTCTTCATTTGTTTTTTGGGGTGGTAGACAAGTGCTCTACCACCAAGCTACACTAACAGCCCCTGTGTTAACTTTAAAAGTTCATTCTGTAAAAACTCAGTGTGTGCTTGTTAAACTAAAGGGACAGGGGTTTTTGGCCACACTTAACTTTTAGGATGGCAGCAGTAGAGATAAACTATGAAAAGCACCAGAAATATTGCTGTCTTTTCCTTTGATCCAGACTTTTCATTAAGCACAGAAAATGGACATATCTTCATGGAACTCAAGCCTTTTCTCATGTAGGGTCCCCCCTCAGGCTAGTTCCGTAGGTGTCAGAAGTGACTCCCTGTTTCTTAACAATGGTTTCACAGAATTCTGGTGTTTACAGGTGAACAGACTCAAGGAAAACGTTAGGAGTTTTATTTTATAAGCCAGGCATGGTGGCGCAAGCCTGTAATCCCAGCACTTAGGGAGGCTGAGACAGGAGAATCGCGAGTTCAAAGCCAGCCTCAGCAACGACAAGGTGCTAAGCAACTCAGTGAGACCCTGTCTCTACATAAAACACAAAATAGGGCTGGGGATGTGGCTCAGTGGTCGAGTGGCCCCTGAGTTTAATCTCCAGTACCAAAAAAAAAAAAAAAAAGAATTATATTTTACCAAATGTCCATGCCCGTATATTAGGAAAGAAGGAAATGGCTGCAGGAACTTAAGTCTAGACTTGAAACAGTATATGTGGTTGAGGAAGCTGGTGGTGACAACCCAAGCACATGGGTTCAGCCAAAGCCTATTTAAGGAGCTTTAAATAGAGAGAGCTAGGTGGGCACGGTGGAACACGCCTGTAATCCCAGCACTTTGGGAGGCTGAGACGGGAGAATCTTGAGTTCAAAACCAGCCTCAGCAATGGCGAGGTGCTAAGCAACTCAGTGAGACCCTGTCAGTACATAAAACACAAAATAGGGCTGGGGATGTGGCTCAGTGGTTGAGTGTCCCTGAGTTCAATCCCCGGTACAAAAAAAAAAAAAAAAAAAGAGCTAGGAATGACCCATGCCCATAATCCTAGCAGCTCAGGAGGCTGAGACAGGACAATTGCAAGTTCAAAGTCAGCCTCAGCAACTAAGCAAGATTGTTAGCAACTTAGTGAAACCTTGTTTCAAAACAAAGAATAAAAAGGGGGCTGAGGTTGTGGCTCAGTGGCAGAGCGCTTGCCTTGCATGTATGAGGCACTGAGTTCGATCCTCAGCACCACATAAAAATAAATAAACAAAATAAAGACACTGTGTCCATGTATAACTAAAATATATTTTTTAAAAAAAGAATAAAAAGGGCTGGGGATATGGCTCAGTGGTTAAGTGCCCCTGGGTTCAAGAGAAAGTAGGCAAGCAGAAAACGATTATCAAAGTACATAATGAATGTAGGAAGCTAAAAGAAAAACCAAAGTAGGCTTATGCAAGAGTATAATACATTTTATCTTAGATCAGAAAATAACAGAGGGGGGAAATATAGTTGAGTCCAGCACACTCAGCACCCAGATCTTGGGAGATTTTTTGTTTGTTTGTTCTGGTACCAGGGATTGAACTCAGGGATACTCAACCACTGAGCCACATCTCCAGCTCTATTTTGAATTTTATTTAGAGACAGGGTCTCAATGAGTTGCTTAGTGCCTCGCTGTTGCTGAGGCTGGCTTTGAACCTGAGATCCTCCTGCCTCAGCCTCCCAAGCCACTGGGATTATAGGCATGCGCCACCACACCTGGCTCAGATCTTGGTTTTAATACCATTCTTCAATAAAAATAGCTAGGGCTCTTTGGAGAAATTGTTAACTACAGGTTTAGGATAGGAAACACACAAGATGAAGACAGAGTATCACAAGATGCCAGAAAGTAGGGAAGAGCTTAAAAAAAATGTTTAGAACATATCAAAATCACAGAGGAACCAAATGAAAGAGTTTCCATTAGCCAAAACTAGAACAATTTGAGTAACAAAATAAAACTTTTAGGATTATAACCCAAAGTATAAAATAAGTGTCCAAATGAGTTTGTACTTAACATAAATAAATTATTGAATAAATAAATAAACAAAGAGAAAAGATGAATCTCTCATACAGAATAATTATCATTTATGTAAATTTTCTGCCCCCGAGGAGGTGGAGCTTAACTCCCCACTCCTTAAGTGCAGGTTGCTCATAGTGACTCCTTCCAAAGATACAGTACAGAAAAGTGGGGAAAATAGTAAACTTATGCCAGATGCAGTGGTGTGCCTGTATCCCAGCTACTCAGGAGGCTGAGGCAGCACAAGCACAACCCACTGAGCCCAGGAGGTCAAGGTCAGACTGAGCAACATAGTGAGACTCTGCCTTTAAAAAAAAATGAAAGGGAGCTGGGCATGGTGGTGCACACCTGTAATCCCAGCACTTTGGGAGGCTGAGATAGGAGAATTGCGAGTTCAAAGCCAGTCTCAGCAACGGCGAGGTACTAAGCAACTCAGTGAGACCCTGTCTCTAAATAAAACACAAAAAATAGGTAGGGATGTGGCTCAGTGGTTGAGTGTGCCTGAGTTCAATCTCCAGTACCAAAAATAAATAAATAAAATAAAAATAAAAGGGGGCTGGGGTTGTGGCTCAGTAGAACACTTGCCTAGCATGTGTGAGGCACTGGGTTCGA
>PVHX01031881.1:0-14482 GCA_004024805.1 Geosciurus inauris | reverse complement strand
AATCCTTTTTATTCACATATTCCATATTATAAATATGCACTATTCACTGAAATTTGTTGGTAAACAACAAAATCAGTATTCACAGCATTTTAGTGGTCATTTGGGGACATGCAAAGAATGGTAAAAAACTTGTTACATTCCCAGGTAAAGTTACAGTGACCCTTTGCTTTCTTGTTTCAGGTTTGTTTGTTTGTTTTTTTTTTTTTTGGTACCAGGGATTGAACTCAAGGGTAGTGGACCACTGAGCCACCTCCCCAGCCCTATTTTGTGTTTTATGTAGAGATAGGGTCTCACTGAGTTGCTTAGCTCCTTGCCGTTGCTGAGGCTGGCTTTGAACTTGCAAGTCTCGTCTCAGCCTCCCAAAGTTCTGGGATTAGAGGCCTGTGCCAACATGCCCGGCTTGTTTCAGCTTTTATACTGTAAAAACGTATCATTTTATAATCTATCTAGTACTGAGATTCTCTCATTTTTGTGCTTTTTATTGGGGATTTGGTTTTTAAAGTATTCCGCCAGTGTATAGCTAACATGCTGTTTCACGTTTCTAAGAACAAGAAGGCTGTGAAATGCCTTATGGAAAAAGTTCATGAGTCAGATAAGTTTCATACAGTCATAAGTTCTCATGCTATTGTCCACAAGTGCAAAGTTAATTAATCAACAGTATATACTAAGTTAAATAAGGTGTTTTGTCACGAGAGGCTTGAAGGAACTTTTAACCCTTTTTTTCCTTTTTTCCCTCTTGTTACAATTATTATTCAGTATTCACCAATTTAGTGTTTGCAAGTGATTTATAAAACATAAAAAGCATGCATAATGGTCATGAACTCTTGTGTGTGTATTTGAAATCTATGAATGAAAATCTTAGCTGAATTTTTTTTTTTTGGTACTGGGTATTGAATCTAGGGACACTTAACCACTGATCCACATCCCCAGCCCTTTTTTGTATTTTATTTAGAGACAGGGTCTCCCTGAGTTGCCTAAGGGCTCACTAAGTTGCTGAGGTTGGCTTTGAACCCAAGATCCTCCTGCCTCAGTCTCTTGAGCTGCTGGGATTACAGGTGCACACCATGCCCAACTAAAAAATATGACAGAACAGGCATTTTCCAGTAGGAAATAAACAAATATCTTCTTGACTGGAGTTTTCAGAAAGCTAGAAATAAGAATCTCTCCTTAGTTCATACTACTTTTTGACCAAGCCAGTACCTTCTATTGGTAGGACTTAACAGAAAGATAACTGATAAAACACTTCCAGGCTTCCTTTACTGATAATGGAGAGATAAGAAGAAAAGACCTACACATATATTAAATGGAAAACATTGGCCAGAGTTTGATCATCCTTTCAAAAGAGGACATTGGCTCTCCTATGTTAATCTTAAGTTTGTTCTCTTATCTTTTTTTTTTTTTTTTAATATTTTTTTTAGTTGTAGATGGACACAATGTCTTTATTTTATTGCTTTATATGTGGTGCTGAGGATCGAACCCAGGGCCCCATGCATGCGAGGCAAGCGCTCTACCGCTGAGCTACAATCCCAGCCCCTGTTCTCTTATCTTAATAAATAGATGAATGATTTTAAACTCTGAGAGTGACTGAGCAATTTTGCAATCCCTGTTGTTATGGTTTGGATCTTAATCTTCCCCCAAAGGCCCATATGCTAAAGGACTTTTCACTGCCCTGTGGCACTATTAGGAGGTGGAGGAACTTTTAGGAAGTGGGGCCTATTGGAAGGAAGTTTGGTCATTGGGGGGATGTCCTTCTAGGTGATACTGGAATCCTAGTCCCTTCCTCTGTCTCTGCTGGTTTCCTGGCTGCCATGAAGTGAACATTTTTCCTCTGCTACCTGATCATCACAATGATGTTTTGTGCCTCTGCAGTTCTAAAGGAAACAAGACCAAGCAACCAGGGGCTAAAACTTCTGAAACAGCCAAAATCAATCTTTCCTCCTTATAAGTTGATTTTCACAGCTATTTTTTACAGTAAGAGAAAGCTGAAATTATATATTTATGTCAATTGCTAATACAAATTAATTGCTTAAGAAAAGAAAATTAATGTACTTATCTTTGAAGGTACTTTATCATATACTAGAAGTGATTAGTGAAGTTTTGATCTCATTTTCATACAGAACAAATTACATAGTGTTCTAGATTTTTTACAAGCATCTAAGTATTTGTCCATGAAACTGGACAT
This sequence comes from Geosciurus inauris, assembly GCA_004024805.1. Taxonomy (NCBI): domain Eukaryota; kingdom Metazoa; phylum Chordata; class Mammalia; order Rodentia; family Sciuridae; genus Geosciurus; species Geosciurus inauris. The sequence goes on along the minus strand of PVHX01031881.1, from coordinate 12,300 downwards.
AGCCCTATACCGTCAATAATACTTTTGAATATTTAAATTGTTTAATGATTGCTTGTAGAAATTTAAAAATGGATCACTTTTTAATGATTTTAAGCATATTAAGAAAGTACTACAGGTCAGGTATAGTGGCACACAACTATAATTCCAGTAACTTGAGAGGTTGACATAGGAGGATCACAAATTTGAGGCTAACCTCAGCAACTTAGCAAGACCCAGTTTCAAAATAACAAATAAAAAGGACCAGGAGTAAAGCTCAGTAGCAGAGCACCCCTGAATTCAATTCTAAATACAAAAAAAGTATTGTAAATGTATAATTATTTATATCTGCATTAATTGATTTCATTTTTCCTAGTTAATATGCTTGCCTTCCATTTTTACAGTATTCAAAGTTATTAAGTTAATTTAACAAGATAATCAATATCATATCCATTTTTATCTTTTCGTACATTATCCATTTTACTCTATCTTTTCCATCAATTTGATTTTATCATGAAATTTCCATTTCCTATATTAATGTAAACACTTTTTTATATATTTAACAATTAAAACATTTAATCCTAAAATTATTCCTACACATAATATTTTTGTTTTCTCCTTTAAAGTTGGATACTTGACATTCTGATTAACATTATGTTTAGGAGTTCTGTAATTCATTATTTTTTTAGATGACTCAGTCAATATTTAGCACAATACTTGATCATGTCACTGGAGAAGAGATGTCTCTGAAGAAAGGTGCCATGAATTCCCAGAGGGAAGGCAGAATTGGGCTCAGGACCAGAAGGTTTCTTGGCATATGGGACAGAAAAGAATTTCAACAAGCCACACAAATGCATAGACAGAGGTTTATTTAGGAAATAGATACAAATTAAAGGTAGAATGCAAGTTATCTCCAATAGGAGAGACAACAGCCTATTGGTATGGAGTGTTAATATTTAGAGCGGGCCATTGCTAGGGGCTGGACTAGCAGTGGAGTCAGGGCAGAACTGTAAACAATTTTGGATGAGTTTTCCTTGTGCTTACTTAGTTCCTCATTTTACAAGGGGTCAGACAAAGTCTTCTCACTCAAGAGTTACAACAGTTCCTGGGCACACTTTCTGCTTTTCAGTAGTTCATGGGTGCTTCCGTTGAGAATCAGTCTGTCTCTATCTTTATCCTAAATCCTTATCTCAACTACAGAATTAGTTATTTTAAATTTTGTTATTTTGCTGTTTTTGTAACTCAGCATTGTATTATTTAACTCTAGTTTGTTATGAAGATATCTGAAAATGTTTCCAGTTTAGTTTCTACTTTTTACGTTTTATTGCAATTATCTTGTGGTGTAATTAATACATGATCTCTTCCGTATATATATATGTTCCTTTTACATCTTAGATACTGTTTCTTCCTGGATGCCATATTTTCTTTGCTTACTTGTCAGTTGTTGATTCATCCATTAGCCATTAATATATTTATTCTGACTGTAAAAATATTAATGTATTCATTAATATAACTGTAATCTTTGAGTAGATTTTGTTTTCTTTGGTTTGGTTTTTGGCTCATTCCTTTCGATGCAATCAGAATCTGCTCTCAGGACTCAAGGATGTAGATATTTATTCGATCTGAAGAGATCTGAAAGAGTCATGAGAGATGGATGTTGACAGGACAACAGAGTCTGCATCCGTGGCACTCTATGCTGCCCCTTAGTCTTTAAAGCAGGCTTGCTTTGTCCCTGGGGTAGAAGCTGTCTCTTGCTTCTCCAGGTTATCTGAGTGACCCAGATCCTCAGGCAGCATGTAGGCTTTGCGAAGATGGTGTCCTGTAGCCTCTTGCCTCCAGTTCTCCTGTACCACATCAGGAAGATTTCTTGTGCTCTTAGAAAGAAGCCTCCTGACTCTTAGGAGGTCATGCTGCTTTCTTAGAGCAATATTTTGTAAATTAGTCAGAAAGATCCTTTTGAAAATTATATTATTTTTGTTTTTTATATATCTTAATTGCAATATTTATGAGGTTCAGTGTGATATTTCCATACATGAATATTATGTGCACTGGTAAATTCCAACCTTCCTTTATCCACCCTCCCCTACACACACCCTACACAAGTTCTGTTAATGAATATTCTACTTTCAACTGCACTGCTTTTAGCTTCCACATATGAGAGAGAACATGAAATATTTGTCTTTCTGTGTCTGGTTAACTTTATTTAACATATATTATTACACTTTCATCATTTTCCTGCAAATGACAAAATTTCATCTTTCTTTATGGCTAGGTGATATTTCATTGTGTAAACTCCCTCCCATCAGAATCAATTGAAATTTCTGTCATGATAATTACTGATCTTCCTAGTTTCTAATGCTGCTGGTGATGATGTTGTCATTATTTTCCTTTTTATGTTATCTTAGGAAATGTAGTTCAAATTTTTTTTAGTAAATCAAAAGTATTTTTTTCTTTTTAAAACAACCATAGAAGATATTTGGATATTCCAGATTATCAAGAATTTTGTTGTGTTTTGACCTCAAGTGAGTGTACTGACCCATCTAGAGTCTTCTGTTAAAACTTTACTAGACCCACATGACAACATCAATAAAACCTTTCACTATCTCACCTCATTTCTCATAGGTATTATATCTTCTATTTTACTGCTTAAAAGGTATAACAAACAAACAAAAATAAACAGATAAAAAAGGTTATAAAACATAAAACTATTAATTATTAAGTAAAATAATGATTAATTATATCAAAGGGCTGATGGCATTTTACGAAATATTACACTAATTAGTTGCTTTTGTGACATCTGCTTTGAATATCGACATTTCTATTTATTTTTTTTATATCTTCAAAACCACCGTCAAAAACCTTCTGGAAAGCACAAAGTTTATTGTAATTTACCTATGTTTAAGTAGAATGATATCTCATACTAAAACTATTGAGCCCCTTGCTTAGGTTGATTGATTTCTATTTTAGACATTATATAAACAAATTATATAAATAAATTATATTTCATTAGTGAAATATAATCTCAAAGTCCTTATCTACATAAATGAAATTAGTGAAAATAATAATCTGATGATCCAATGCATGAATGCAAATGGTCCCCAAATTACAATAGTTTAATGATCTGTTGAATTTACAGTGGTGCAAAAGTGATACACATTCAACAGGAACTACACTTCAAATTTTGAATTTTGACCTTTTCCTCTGTTCACATTATGTGTCTGAGATTCCTTCACGATACTGGGCAGAGATAGTGCACCATAGCTCCAAGTCAGCCTCCAAGTCATCCAGGTGATCATGAAGCAAAACAATGGGCATTCTACAGTGTGCTGTGGTGCTAAGTTGTGATATTCAGGAGTTTAGGCACATTAAATGCATTTTAATTTACTTTATTTTCAATTTACGATTGGTTTAGCAAGCCATAACCTCATTGTATGTCAAGGAACATCTGTACTTGAAAAGAAGCATTTAAATACTTGTTCTCTTTTTTGGGGGGGTGTGGGGTACCAGGGATTGAACACATGGGCACTCTACCACTAAGCCACATCCCCAGCCTATTTTGTATTTTATTTAGAGACAAATAAATTTTGTATTTTGTATTTTATTTATGAGTTGCTTAGCACCTCCCTCACCATTTCTGGGGCTGACTTTGAACTCAGGATCCTTCTGTCTCAGCCTCCTAAGACATTGCTATTATAGGCGTGTCCCACTGCACCTGGTTATTTGTTCTCTTTTTAACATGAGCGCATTTTAAGTGGTCAAAGTATATGTAGCATCTGAAGTTCAACAGCTCACTCCATATATTTGTTTTTAATAAAATACCTGTTGTCTCTCATAAGGTAAACATCGAATCTAAAACCTAAAGAAAATAGACCCTCTTTTCTTAGAAGCTAAACAGTGTTTTTTCCTTTTAAAATATTTATTTTACTAAATGAAATAACTACCGTGTGCTGCTGCCACTTTGCCTAATCATCTCCATTATATTCTGCAGCTCTACAGATGTTCCCTAGAGTTACACTAAAGTATGTATACTAATCATTAAAGAGAACTGGGAAATGGCTTTTTCTCCAAAGTCATCACAACAGCATAAGAAATGATACCCTGAAGACCTGTTTCTAACAAGTATGCATTACAGATTTGCGATGTGATGACTGATTTTTAAATAAAGAAGGAAACAGGAAACCAAAACTTCCAAGTAGAAATCCCATAGTCTAAACTCTGGTATTCCTCAAATCTTGACTAGGAGGCTACCATGAATTTATCTACTGTTTACTTACTAGTACCTGGGTTTTTTTTTTTTTTTTCTTTAAAAAGAAATTATAAAACCCAGGTTCATACACATACACACAAAAGAAAATGAATGATTTTATACTCAGCACTTAAAATCAAAGCAAATAGAAGTAATTTTCTCAATCACTTGACAACAGTGTCAGAAATGTTTCCCAGTCTAGTAGTGTATGTGCCAGGTAACTTCTAGATACAACTCCATGATCTATATTGCCTGTTGCACTCACTCATTGAATAACTAATCCTCATGTACTGATGTATTATAAATGTCAAAGTTACTTGATTCTAGCCACGGCTACTCTCATGAATACTGATGTACAAGTTGACATTTGTTTTTGTTGGTTTTGAGGTTTTCTTATTTAAGATCCATGCCATATTAAATATCTCAATTATACAAGATTGTTTTTAGAAGAGATATTCTACATTATTCTTATTATGTAAAAAATAAAATAAATGCTCATTTGTAGAACAGTGCTCTAAGCTTTTTATATGAGGAAACTCATTTTATCCTCATGCAGCACCATGAGACCCATGCTGGTGATAACAATCCCCATTTTTGCAGTTGTAAAAACTCATTCTCCAGAATAATTTGCCTGAGGTCTTTCAGCCTGTGGGTAATAAAGTCAGACATTGTGCATTTGGTACAAAGCCCTCAGCCACTGAATGTATGCTTCTTAGACCTCCAAGTGGTAGAGAAGACATGAGTAGCCACTGACTGAAGAATTAGTCTTATGATATCTTCACCCTACCTTGGTAGAAAGAACTATTTCAGTGAAAAATTCCTTGCACTGTGACAAGGAATTATGTTCTTTAGAGTCCCTCCCCTGGAAAAAGCACTGTTTTTGGTGAAAAGATTATAGTACACCAGGCAGACACACTGCACTTAGGGAGTTCACACTTTAACATACTTCCAAGAACTCCTCCTGTTGCTCTGCTTTGCTAAGTCCTAATGTTGTGCCTTGTATCTTTTTTCAATGAGAAACAAATCATTCCTATAATGGTTTGCTAGAATCCACGTCCCTCATTAAAGTAGTGGACAGGACTATGTTTCATTAATAGTTTGCTGCTTTTCTTAGCTATAGAGCATTTAAAGCTCTCAGGGCAACTGCACAGATCAAAGGCAATGTTGTCCCTCTGCCAGTCCAGCAACCTCAAGCTGTACTGGCCCCATTCTCCTTTTATATTAATCTATCAAGGATAGCAATTAGAAGTCACACTCCTTAGATTAGCCAATTTATGATACTTTTATTCCTTCATAATAATGTTTTGAATAAATCTCAAAGAAATTCTACTTAATGAAAACAGTTAATCTCAAAGGTTAAGGATGAAGGTGGAAGAGAAATATGTATGGTTCTAAAGTTGTCTTGAAATTAATAAACAGCTGTTTTTTAGCTACATAAACATACACATGACATAAAATCAGACACACATGTGCACCCACACGCATGTACCTATCAAGCTAGTAAAATCTAAATGAGCTCTTGTACCAATGTCAAGTTCTGATTTTGTTGTTACCTTAGATGTATGCAAGATGTTACAACATGGGGAAACTGATAGGGAGTACCTATCTATGGATTTTTCAAGTTCTGGTGAATTAATAATTGCTGTAAATTTTTAAAATTAAAGAAAATGAAGAATTGGAAATTTTTCTTATCATATAACATGGATAATAAAACAGGCATGGCTATTTAAGAAGATTAAAAGTGAGAAAGACAAGAAAAGGAATATTGACAGTAATAGACGGTCATTTTGGTCATTTCATAATGATAAAATTGTCAATTCTTTAGAGATATAACAATCCTCATTGTTAATATGCAGCCAATTACCAAACATGAAATTCATGAAGCAAAAAAACAAGGAAAGATAAAGATTTACATAAAACTATAAATATTATAATGCATTTTAACAACTTTCTCAAAATTGACAAGAAAGGATAATAAAAATAAATATAATCATCTGATTGGACCTAGTTTACACCTATAAGAAATTATGCTACAATATAGAATTTCCTGATAGCCATCAACAATATAAATAATTTTCAAAAATGCTAGAAAGGATGTGGAGGAAAAAAATATCTTTACACTATTTGCAATATTATAAATTAGTACAATCAATATGAAAGTCAGTATGGAAGTTCCTCAAAAAGTAGGCATGGAACCACCATATGACCCAGCTATACCACTCCTTGGTCTTTATCCTAAGGAATTAAATTCAGCATACTATAGTGATATGTGCATACTCACATTTGTAGCAGCATAATTTACAGTAGCTAAACTATGGACCAGCCTAAATATTCGTCAGTGGATATAGATGAATTTAGAAAAATCCATAATATGTAGAAATCAACACAATTCCATGTAACTCATAAATTAACAAAGAACTTACATGAAAAATCAGAAATATTCTAATTGAATAAAAATGAATCCAAAGACATTGAATATTATGAAATAAGACAATAAATCAATGCAATAGAATATAGCCAGAAAGAAACAAAAAATGAGCAAAGATAGTCAAGGAGAGGAATTATAGAATTCTGCCAAAGGGTTCTATAGCAACTGGACATCCGTAACTAGGTAAAAAGAATTTGGACACAGTGCTTACATGGTTCATAAAAATTAAATCAAAAAGATCAAACTTAAATGCAAAATGCAAAACCTTAAAATAGCTAAAAGACAGTAGCAAGTGTGAAAATTTAGGAGACCTTGGGTTTAATGCTAAAATTTTAGACACATACACACCAAACATGATCCATGAAAGAAAACAAATGATAATTTGGATTGTATTCAGATTTTTTAAAAAATAAGTTCTATGAAAAAAATTAACATAATATTCATATAAAATATTTGTAAAATATTTGCAAAAGATATGTAATAAATTACTAGTATCTGTAATATCCACTCCTGCTGTCATTGTTTTTGTACTGGAGATTGAACCCAGGGTATTGCACTTGCTAGGCAAGTGCTCTACCAACTGAGCTACATCCCCAGCCCCCTGTAATATACACTCTTTTTTTTTTTTGGTACTGGATATTAAACTCAGGGGCACTCGACCATTGAGCCAAATCCCCAGCCCTATTTTGTGTTTTATGTAGAGACAGAGTCTCACTGAGTTGCTTAGCACCTCACCATTGCTGAGGCTGGCCTTGACTCGTGATTCTCCGGCCTCAGCCTCCCTAAGTGCTGGGATTACAGGCTTGCGCCACCGAGCCCAACTTGTAAAATACACTCTTAAAACTTAGATAAAATAAGAACCCAATTAAAATTGGGAAAATATCTGAATAAACATTTTATAGAGATGATAAAAAGATGACAAGTCAGCATATGAAAATGTGTTCTCCATTATATGTCATTACAGAAATACAAAGTGAAACAATTAGATGCCAGTACACGCCTTGTAGAATATCTAAATCCCAATAGTTGACAACAAGAAGTGCCGAACAAGGAGGTAGAGCACCAGGAACACCCTCCCTGTTGTAAGACTTCATGATGATGAGGTCATTTTGGAAGACAATTCGGAAGTTTCATATAAACAGCTAAGCATATATTTACCTTGGTATTTACCCAAAGGAGCGGAAAACTTATATCCACACATGGAAGTGTGTAACAGTCTGATTCAACACTGTCAAAATTTAGGAACAAGCAGATTTCCATCAAAAGGGGAATGTCTAAACTGTAGAGTATAATTCAGTAATAAAAGTGACTTAGGAAGCTACAAGAAGACATACAGGAACCTATTAATATATTCTACTTGAAAATATATTCTACCTGAAAAAGTCACCTTGAAAAGGCCACATGCTGTATGGTTACAGTCATATTATATTCTGGGAAAGATGAAATAATGGAGAGTATAAGAATATCAGTTATCACTAGGGACATAAAATGGAAGGAAGAAAATTGTCAGAGAAAGGAAGTTTTTGAGAACAATGAAATGCATCTCTATGAAATAGTAATGATGGACTCAAGTCATTATATGTATCAAAACTCAGAGCAAACTACACAGAATGAACCCCAATGTAAAATATGGACTTGTTAATATTGTATTCATTCTGGTTTGTCAGTTGAAATTAATGAACCACACAAATAAAAGAGGTACCTAATAGGAAAGCCTTATATGTATATATGGTTGGGGAGGAGTTTATGGCAACTTTATATACTTTATAAACATTTTTTAAGTCCCAAACTGCTCAAAAAATAAAGCATATTAATTTAAAATAATTATGAAATGTACCAAAACAAAAATTTAAGAGGAAGAAAGATTTCAGTGTCTTCACTGAAGAAACATTTTAACTCAAATACCTAAGCTAACTTATTAAGGAAGTTTAAAAGGAAAGAAAAAATTAAACTCAAAGCAAGTAAAAGAGAATAAATAATAAGTATCAAAACAATAGCATATTTTTAATTTAATAGAAGAAAACCAACAGAGTTCAATGTAGATTAATTTAAAATATTTATAAATTTAAAAGCTTATTATGGGCAGGGTGGTGCATGCCTGTAATCACAGTGATTTGGGAGGCTGAGGCAGGAGGATCACCAGTGGAAAGCCAGCCACCGCAGTTTAGTGAGGCCCTAAGTAAATAAGTGAGACCTTGTCTCAACAACAACAAAAGGCCTGGAGATGTGGCTCAGTGGTTCAATCTGTGTTAAAAACAACTACAAAACAAAGCAAAACCCACCACAAACAATAAAAACACCATAAGCATGACAAATCAATAAAAAAGAGAAAAAAAGAAATATCAGAAATGAAAAATTAACTTGCTCAACAATATTTAAAAAGATAGTAAGCAAATGGAATGAAAAGTTTATGACAATAAATTCAACAAAATAAATGTAGTAGACATCTACAGTTTACCAAATTGACAGATGGCAACATAAAAAAGTTGACAGATGAAAAATCTTCTAAAAATTCACAAAAAAATGAATTTGTAATTAAAATTTGTTATCAAATCTTCTTACTTGTAAATTCAATCAAGCATTTAAGAAAAATGGTTATTTTGAATTTCAGAAACTGAAAATAGAGAATTGTCTTTTATGTAATTGTTTAAGTCTAGTGAAAAAGTTTGTTCATAAATGAAATAAATGCATGAAACAGATGACAAACCAATAATACATGACCCAGTTAAAATCGGGCAAAATCTGGATAATGATGAAGAAAAGGGTAATGACCAATAACCCAAGAAATTGAGAGTAGTGCCTTTATTCAGCTGGATAATATGAATTAAATCTACAAAAAGATATCAATTTAGACCCACTAGAATACTTAAAATTAAAAAAACATATGGTACTGGGAGTACAGCTCAGTGGTAGTGTGCTTGCCTGGTAAGCACAAGCCCTGCATTTAATCTCCAATACCACCAAAAGAAACAGACAAAAACATAGATATGTAATCCCAGCTGACTGAGAACTGCTTTTGCAGATTATTATCAATCTGAACACACATATTCACGTGACCTATAATTCTCCGACTTTTAAAAGGGAAAAAGAGAAATGAAAATTGTCAGGAACATTCATGGCAGCTTTATTAATAATAACCCAAAACTAAAAAACAACTTAGTTGAGTAGTCAAGTGTATAGTGGGACAGTCACACAATATTATTTCAGTCAGCAATAATGAGGTACTATATTTGCTGCAACATGGGTGGATATTAAATATGTGAAAGGGAGTTAAATCATATAGCTTAAGTATTCTTCATATATATTTCCATTCACAGTAATTTAAAAACTGGGCAGGAATTCACTAAAGTGATTGAAATCAGAATAGTGACTATTTCTCAGAGGAGATGACTTCATTTGGGAAAAGAGTTATTAGTAAATTTCGAGAAATGATGAAATGTTCTTTTTGTTGTTTAGGGGGTGAGAACTTATACATTCATTGCTAAATTTCATTGTAGTGTATAGTAAATATCTGCAAATTTCTCAGTATAAATACTATAAACATTTTTAGGTGGTTCCTTTTCTGGAACCTCACTTGTATTTATTTTTATGTGTGTCTGTCTTTTCATCAGTATCAATATGTCTTTATCCATAGAAAATAGATTACTATAGCTTGAATAATTCTTGAAATATAATACTTTTTGTCCTCCATATATGTTCTTGTATAGAATTCCTTTTATTATTCTATTTATCTGTCTTTCTAGATACATTTCATCATTCACTTTATAATAGTATTTTATTCACTTTATATTAATATTATATTCAATGTATACATTAATATGAGAAGAATTGGCATCCAAAAATATAATTTTCTAGCCATGAATGTTATAATTCACCATTTATTAACAGTATCTTCAGTTTCTTCCAATGTGTTTTATAGCTTTAAATAACAGAGAAAACACCTAATATATAATACTTATGCAAATATAAATAGTATTTATAAACTAGATTTGTAGTTTATTTCTATTACAATGGTTTTATATATTCACTTTATATACTATAAAGTTGTTAAACTGTCTTAAGTTCCAGAATTTTTGTAGATTACATGGGATATTCTATGTAGATAATCATATTGTCTGTGGATAATGAAAGTTATAGTTGTGCTGTTTGAATATTTGCCTTTTCTTTTTCTTGCCTTATTGCACTGGCTTAGAATTCAGCTATGATGTGGAAAGAAGCATTAAGAGTAGAAGGTTGGTAGGCTCTTGATGGCATCTTCTATTTCTTTGCTTGAAATTGATCTGTTTAAGTTGTGTATGTCCTCTTGGTTCAGTTTGGGTAGGTCATATGCCTCTAGAAATTTGTAGGTGTCTTCAAGGTTTTCTATTTTATTGGAGTATAAATTTTCAAAATAGCTTCTAATTATCCTCTGTATTTCAGTAGTGTCTGTCATAATATTTCCTTTTTCATCGCGAATTTTAGTAATTTGGGTTTTCTCTCTCCTTCTTTTTGTTAGGGTGGCTAAGGGTTTGTCAATTTTGTTTATTTTTTCAAAGAACCAGCTTTTTGCTTTGTCAATTTTTTGAATTATTTCTTTTGTTTCAATTTCATTGATTTCAGCCCTAATTTTGATTATTTCCTGTCTTCTACTTCTTTGGGTGTTAATTTGTTCTTCCTTTTCTAAAGCTTTGAGACGAAGAGTCAATTCATTTATTTGTTGACTTTTACTTCTTCTAATGAATGAGTTTAGTGCTATGAACTTTTCTCTTAGCATTGCCTTCATGGCATCCCAGAGATTTTGATATGTTGTGTCAGAGTTTTCATTTGCCTCTAAATTTTTTTTATCTCTTCCCTGATGTCTTCTGTTATCTATGCATCATTCAATAGCATATTATTTAGTTTCCAGGTGATGGAGTAGTTTCTGTTTTTTAATCTGTCATTGATTTGTAATTTCACAGGGGTGTAAGGAGGAGAGGGCATGGGGACAGTAAAGGTGGTGGAATATGATGGTCATCATAGCCCTAACTTTATGTATGACTGCATGTATATTGTGATTCTATATCACTTAACCAGAGAAATGAAATATTATCCTCTATCTGTGTGCAATGAATCAAATTGCACTCTGTTATCATGTAAGCCTAAATAGAACAAATAAATAAATTAAATATTAAAAAAAAGAGTAGACGGTCTTGGGGCTGGGGTTGTGGCTCAGTGGTAGAATGATCACCTCTCATTATGAAGCCCTGGGTTAGATTCTCAGCACCACATAAAAAAATAAACAAATAAAATAAAGGTATTGTGTCCAGCTACAACTAAAAAAAATATTTAAAAATTTTTTTAAAAAAGAGTAGAAGGTCTTGCCTTTTCCTTGATTTGGGAAGCAAGTACTCAATATTTCACAATTAAGTATTGCTTTTCTCTGTTTTTAATTTTTTATATTTATTTATTGTTAATCAATTTATTTGTTTTGGTATATGACCTTTTTGATTTAAGAAAACTTCTATCTTCTCTTTCTAGTATGCTAAAGTTTTTTTTAATCACAAATAGATGTTGTATTTTTAAATATTTTTTTCTGTAGTTGTTAAGTAACTTTAGTTGCTTAGTCTCTTAATATGGTGAATCACAAATATTCAATTAGTTTTGTAGTTTTGACTAATCTCCATTTGATTTT
>PVHX01031880.1:0-14489 GCA_004024805.1 Geosciurus inauris | reverse complement strand
AAAAAAAAAAAAAAAAAAAACCCAATCAATAAATGGGCTAAGGAGCTGAATAGAAACCTCTCAGAAGAAGATATACAATCAATAAACAAATGTATAAAGAAATGTTCAACATCTCTAGCCATTAGAGAAATGCAAATCAAAACTACTCTCAGATTTCATCTCACCCCAGTCAGAATGGCAGCTATCCAAAATACCAGCAACAATAAGTGCTGGCGAGGATGTGGTGAAAAAGCCCCACTCAAACATTGCTGGTGGGACTGCAAACTGGTGCAATCAATCTGGAAAGCAGTATGGAGATTCCTTAAAAAACTTGGAATGGAACCACCATTTGATCCAGCTATTCCACTCCTTGACCTATACCCTAAAGATGTAAAAACAGCATCCTACAGTGACCCAGCCACTTCAATGTTTGTAGCAGCAGAATTCACAATTGCAATACTGTGGAAGCAACCCAGATGCCCTTCAATAGATGAATGGATAAAGAAACTGTGGTACATATACACAATGGAATATTATTCAGCAATAAAAGAGAATAAAATTATGGCATTTGCAGGTAAATGGATGGAATTGGAGAACATTATGCTAAGTGAAGTAAGCCAGTCCCAAAAAACCAAATGCCGAATATTCTCTCTGATTAGTGGATGCTGATACATAAGGGGGGTGGTAATGGGGAACATAGGAGAAATGGAGGAACTCTGGATGGGGTAGGGGGGAGGTGGAGAGGGAAAGGGGAATGGATGTAGTAAAGATGGTCTAATGAGATGGTCATCACTACCCTAGGTGCATGTATGAAGACACAAATGGTATGACTCTATCTGGTTTGCAACCAGAGAAACGGAAAAATTGAGCTCTATATATGTACTATGACTTGAAATGCATTTAAATAAATTAATTTTAAAAAAGAGTTCTCCTTTACCTCTAAGAATTTTTTTTATCTTCTCCCTGATGTTTTTTGTTATCCATGTGTCATTTATTATCATATTGTTTAGTCTCTAGATGATGGAGTAGCTTCTATTTTTTAAATTTGTCATTGATTTCTAATTCTATTCCATTATGGTCAGATAGAATGCAGGGTAGTATCTCAATTTTTTTGTATTTGCAAAGATTTGCTTTGTGGCATAGCATGATCTATTTTGGATAACAATCCATGTGCTGCTGAGAAAAAAATATATTTGCTTGTTGATGGATGGAATATTCTATGTATGTCTGGTAAGTCTAAATTATTGATTATTTTATTGAGTTCCATAGTTGAATTTAGATTATAATTAACACTTTAGCATCTGACTTCAAGATCTGCTGGCCATTATGTTAAACTGCCTGTTTAACTGTGTGTTTAACTCATCTATACACATATACATATGTACATATTTATATGCATACAAATCAATGATTACCGAAAGCTTTTCCATCAAGTATCAAATATGTGCTGATACTCTGGCATGGTAAAGTACTTCTATTTCTTGGCCTTGGTCTATATGTATCCTGGGCTCAATACATGTGTCAAGAAGCTGGTATACAAAACATCCTGGCTGAGGCCTTGGGCATTCTTAGCCTCTTATGATTGGATTTCTTATATAACAAACTTCTAGACTGCCTTCCTGGCTTCCTAATCTCTGAGTAGACAAAATTCTTGACATGCTAAGTGCACTAGTGGGCTACCAGCACAGGGGTTACCTCAGGTCCTACTGGAGGACTATGCAATCAGAATTTGCATTTCAGTGATTCCTAGGTAGTATGTATGCACATTCAAGTTTGAGAAATGGTTTTTACCTTTTATCTTCTGACTTTCCTGTGTGGTTCTTGATTTCAAATGTAGTTTCTAGTGTACCATTTAAGCATTTCTAACACTTGGGATCTATTAATTTATAGGTAGATATATATCTGGATTTCAAAATACATCTCTATACAGACTTCTAACACATGCATATTTCTCAATTTTTCCATCCTGCTTTCTTGTTCTGTCTCCTGCATGATCTGTCCCTACTTATGCCCTTATAACTAAAAGAATGATAATAATTATACAACTCATTTTTATCCTAATAAAAATATCACAAAATGAAGATATGTCACCAAAGAAACAAAACTGACCCATACAGAAATTCATATGAATTATTCAGACTTAAGATTTTTAGGTGCTTTTCATTATTGTAATATAGTATACCAACAGAACCTTCATTCCTGCCAAATTTGCAATATGTGGGTTATTCATGGAAGAGAGAACTTGGTACAGTTATTATTTTATCATTACATTGGGTAAAAAGACAATCATTCACCATTGTTAGTGTGTAATGACTAATGAATGCCTTTGTTTGATTTTTCTCAAAAATGTAAAAGAGGTCAGTTGACTGTTTTTCTATTTTGTTACTTCTAGGATTCCTGTGGTGTGTGGGATATTTATTCAATTTAAGTATTAGTCATCCAGGGGGATTTCCTGTGTAATAACTTGTACATGTATAATTTCAAAGAAGAGCAGAGAGAAGTGTTTATAGACATCCACCCACACCCCTTTCCCTACAAAGTGTGCTTTGCAAGTGTTACCGAGTCTTCTTTGAAGATCTAACAGGTAGTATCTAAAAAAAGAAAGCTTTTTTTTCTGGGTAAGTTCACAAAAAAGTTTTACTTTCTAAAATCAGAAAATTGCACAAGACTAGGTATTGAAAAAAATCATGATGCACAGTATTTTTAGTGAATTAAGAATTTGAAAATTAAGTGATAGAATTATGAAAAATAAGGAATGATTCATTTATGCTCTAATTATCATATTGGTATAATTGTTGCTTTTCTATTCTTTTAGTTATTTTTTACAGGCCTGAATTGAAGAGTGTACACAAAGTCTCTGTCAAATGGTATCTCCATGTCTCATTATTGGGCATTTGGAAAGATTCTACTCTCCCAAGGAGAGCCTGTCCCTGGGGAGCAGTAACATACAGAATTAAACTTCCAGGAAAATTAATAGTCTATTTTGTAACTTTTTGAAAGCAGCTTTATAGTAAGTTGATCTCCAAAGGCAAGTAATGACAATGAGAATCATATGCTCATCTTTCCAGGTGACTGACTTTAAGCAAACTTTTTGTTTGTTTTCATGATATTCTAGGACTGTAAGACTTGTTGTCACAATGTCACCTAAAGAACTCTAGTTCTTTGGTTTGATTTCCAGTTCCTGATTTGATTGCAGCTTTCTTCACCATCTCCAGTGATTTGTAGAGTGAAATTGATTGTCCGTATTGAATTTTGCAAACTGCTAAACTATTTACTGATGTGAAGAGACAACTTCTGATTATATTGTGTGGATTTGCCACTGAGGCAAAAATTAATTTTAAGCCCCTTTTAGGGACAATGTGAGGAATGACGAATTTTTAAAAGTATAATAGAAGATATTTCACTCTTAAAATCTCCTAAATATGGAAGTAGTCAGGGGAAAGGGCAATCTAAGATTGAATCATTTCAAAAGCTCATAAAATTAAGAACATACTAGAACAAAAGGACTGAGGAAGTTTTGCTTTTGTCAGTAACATGTCAAGAATCTACAACATGGGGCTGGGATTGTGGTTCAGTGGTAGAGCACTTGCCTAACACATGTGAGGTGCTTGGTTTGATCCTTAGGACCACATAAAAATAAATAAATAAAATAAAAGTTTAAGAAAAAAAAATAATCTACAACATGGTAGAGTGCTTTCCTTGATACATTTCCTTTTTATGTTGGTTCAGACCTTGCTTGACTTATGCTCTGATCCTTATTCGCATATGTTTTTGTACTTTGTATACCAACCTATGCAAATCTAATCCACTTTTTTGAGCCCTGGCACTATGTATTATCTTACTCTGTGATCATGTTCTTTTTTCATGAGGTTAACCCTAAATCAGTCCTCTGAGGAAGCTCAACCTCTCACAACATTTTTGATCTGGAAATCCACACAGGACTAACCTAGACTGAAACACTCATTTTTACAGTTGAAAGAACAGAAGCTCCAGAAGATTACATACTCCATGGCCCATCTAGTATCAAGATCTGTATAACTGTTAATGCTGTTTACATCTTCTACCTCTCTCTTACTTAGCATCCAGATATATAATACTTTGCATTATTTATTGATTTTAAATTGTGCTTTTTTCTTTTCTCCCAAACTAGAAGCTTCTTGAAGATAGAAAGAAATATGGTCTCCCTCAAAAAAGATTAGCATAGTGGTTACTGTATAGTATAATTAATAGAATCTGCAATAAAAGGAAGTCCTCTTGATTAGCTTGCAATTGCCCCAATGATGCTATATAACAATGTCCTCCACAATTTGGTGGTTTAAAGGGACTATTGTTCACTATCATTTATCTGTATGTGAGTTGATTGTGAATTGACTGACTTATATTGTGCTTGGTTTGTGTCTTAGTCTGGTTGTTGTGTTTTTTTGTTGCTATCATAAAATACTTGAGGCTGGATTCTTTATAATGAAAAGAGGTTTAATTAACCCACAGTTCTGGAGGGCCAAGAGCGTGGCAGCAGCAGTGGTTTCTAATAAGGGCCTCATACCAGATAGCATCACATAGCAGGAGAAAGGTCATATTGTTAGTGAAGAACAAACCAACTGGGGAGAGGGTAGGCTTGCTCTTTAATTGATTAGCTCATTAATTAAATAAATTAACCCAGGCCCTTTTTAAGCAAGGCAAGCGCTTTATCAGTAAGCTATATCCCTAGGCTTGTTATTTAATACTAACTCACTCATGGGAACTAATCCACTTCTGTGAGACATAACAAACTCTACAAGACCACCATTATTCCCTTCAGGGGGTGGTTCTGACCTAATCACTTTCCACCAGTTTCTCTCTGTTAAAAGTCGTACTGACTTTTTTTTTTTTTAATAACTTTATTTTTATTTATTTATTTATTTTTATGTGGTGCTGAGGATCGAACCCAGTGCCTCACGCATGCGAAGCAAGCGCTGTACCACTGAGCCACAATCCCAGCCCCAAAAGTCGTACTGACTTTTAATACAATGACACAAGGGACCAAGCTTCCAGAACATGAACCTTTAAAAGGGCCAAATCATATCCCAACTATAGCAGCCAGTTCTACCGAAAACAATGGGGCTTGACATCTGTCTGTGGTTTGAACTCAGGTTTATTCCAGGTTTATTCTATGGTCCAGGTTAAAGGAACAGGGACTACTTGGGGAAAGCTAATCTGTGATGACAGAGGTAGAAGAAGGTATATTCAACTGCTTTTATACATTTCCAGTCTGTTAAGATCCTGTCTTAGCTTCTCATTACTGTAATAAACACCTGAGAAAAAATAACTTAGAGGATAAAAGATTTGTTTTGGTTCATAGTTTCAGATGTTTTAATCCATGATCAGTTGGCTCCATGGCTTTGGGCCTGAAGTGAAGTAGAATATCATGGCAGAAGGGTGTGGTGGTAGACAGCTGAATAGGCCAAGACAGCCAGGAAGCAGAGAGATATAGAGATAGAGAGAGAGAGAGAGAGAGAGAGAGAGAGAAAGAGAAAAAGGGAGAATAGGACCAGAGACAAGAAATACCCTTCCAGAGTACACCCCCAGTGAGCTACTTCCTCCAACCATACCCCACCAGTGACAGTTTCTACGACCGTTCAGTAGTCCATATTCATTCAGCTATTGATAGATTAATCCACTGATGGAGCCAGAACATTCATCATCCAATCATTTATCCCTAAAGCCCCACTTCTGAACATAGCTGCCTTGGAGACTGTTGAGAGTGATGCTATTAATAATTACTCAGAGGCAGATTGTCTTTAAATGCAACCCTATATTCCATCACACCAATAATCAAATATGAACAGTTAATGCAAAAAATGCTGGAGCACCCCAACTAGCATTCAATGCACACTAATTAAACACTACAAACAATTCACACAATCTTAAGGCAACCACGAGCCTCAAAATACCTTCAATGCCACACGACTTCTCTTCGTCAAAGAGCAGATGTTGTCTTTGTCTGATGGTTCTCTTTAGCCGAAGGCTAGATGTCAGGGAATGGTAGAGTTGATCCAGGGACAGACAGCAAGGTGGCCAGTATCACCGATATCCTTGGAGCAAAAGCCCCAAGATGACAGGATAAAGCAGTTTAAATATAGTTCCAAGTTGGTTGTGTATGCTGGTGATTGGATACACCCAGTGAAAGTCAATGTCCATGAGTTATGTCCAATAAGATGATGTACTTGCAACTGAACATGTTCTTTGTGCATGTCCGTGGAGCTGTGATCCCTATCAATTGGAACCAGTCATTGCTAAGCATGCCTATGGCTAGTGCCCCTTACAGCTCCTCCTGATGGATTGCAAGCAGACATGACTCAGCATGTCAATAGCTGCTGTTCCTTATGGCCAGCAACTTAGTGAGTCCCAGCATGTCCAGGCACGTCCATGGCGTATGCTCCTTACAAAGACCAAGCCTTCAACACATGAGTTTTTGAAAGACATTTCATATCCAAACCATAACAGATACCATTAACCAAAGGCAGTCTTAGGCCAAAGTGAAACAATGAGATGTTCTTTTGGTCCTGCATTAGGCTGAAACAAGTCTCATGGGAAGACAAATGGAATACATGCTGAATAATAATTTACCACCACCAAAGGCATTTCTGTTGTTGCTAAGACTCTCTCCACTCCCTGTAGATTCTTGAGAGAGAAAAGAAAGACTTGAAACATTACACTGTTGCCAGCTGTTACCTTTTTTGGGTGAGCCTAAAATTCTTCTATTGCCTAGAATTTGCTGTCGTAAATTGGGCAATACCTTTTTTCCTTGTTCATACTGGTTTTCTGAACTCTTGAAGGCAATGATTTTTTGGTTGCAAGTATTCAAAATCCATACAGAATGAAAAATAAAACCGATTAATTAATAGGGTGACTGTGTTAGCTTGTTTGGGCTGTTGTAACAAAGTACTATAAATCAAATGGCTTAATAGCATAAATTGGCTGACCCATAAGAGGCTAGAAGTCCCCAGTCAAGGTGTTGGTAAGCTTGGTTCTTTCTGGGGGCTGTAAGAGAAAGATCTGTTCTGGGTCTTTTTCCATGACTTCTAGATGGCCATTTTCACATTCACATGGTGGACTCCCTGGATGCATGTGTCTCCAGATCTCCCCTTTTTACAAGGACACAAGTCCTGTTGGGTTAGAGGGCACTCTAATAACCTTATTTTAACATGGTTACCTCTGTGAAGACCCTAACTACAAATAAAGTCACATTACGTATGCTTATTTCCCTGAAGTAATTATTAGTAGTGTCCCTTTTCAACATCAATAATACATCTGCTTGAGTGAGAAATTATGTAATCTTTCTCATTAGGAGGATATCAAGATAACTCACTAAACACAAAGGCCTCCAGGTGAGATTGTGACCTGAACCTGGAAGCAACCTGGGAACAGAGCATATACTTTATAGTCACATTATCTCTTCTTTTATATAAATGCTCTTACTAACTAGAACACATATTTTCATAAAAACATGTGATTTATACTAACATGTTTAGTGGGTATTTTATGTTTTAAAGAATTTAAGAATAATAGGTTTCAGTGCCGAATGTAGAGGTGCACGCCTGTAATCCCAGTGGCTCAGGAGGCTGAGGCAGGAGGATTCCAAGTTCAAAGCCAGCCTCAGCAAAAGCTAGGCGCTAAGCAACTCAGTGAGACCCTGTCTCTAAATAAAATAGTGCTGGGGATGTGGTGTGGCTCAGTGGTCGAGTACCCCTAAGTTCAATCTCTGGTACAGAAAAAAGCAAAAGAACAATAGATTTCAAATTATTTCAAAAAAGTTCATGTGAATATATACATATATATTATTATGTGTACATATAATATACAAAATATATACATTATATATAAGCATGTAGTATGTATGGTGTTTTATATATTATATATAAATATGCCATGTACACATTCATACGCAAATATATACATTAGTATATCCTTAAAATTATTAGCATTTCACCTTAAAGAGTAATTCTCTTATATTCATTCATGCTCATAAATATTGTAGGATTTTATTTATTTAGTTATTTGTTTATTTACATATGTATTGATTTAGGTGCTGGGGATTGAATCCAGGGGTGCTTTACAACTGAGCTCCATCCCCAGTGCTTTTTATTTAATATTCTGAGATAAGGCCTTGGTAAATTGGTGAGGCTGGCCTTAAACTTATGAGCCTCCTGCCTCAGCCTCCCGAGTCTCTGGGATTACAGGTGTGTACCCCTGTATCTGGCTTATTGTAGGCTTTTGTAGATGATGAGAATGTAAGGAAATTAATGTGCAAGACAACATAATAGAAATGGAGGATATAAATGCCCTATTTAGCCAAATGCTCTTAGTCAGATTTTCTAGTATAGCTAAGTCATCATCTCTTTAAGCAAACCAAGATATTCTGAGTCTAATTGTCAAAAGGAAATTATAAGACTTTCAATTAAAAAAAAGAAAAGAAAAAAGAAAAAAAGCAGATAAGGAGGTTTTTGTTAATTTGAAAAACAAATGAAGAAGAGATAAGAGGCTTTTAGGAGAGATAACCTGCTGTACAGGTGAGAGGAACTACAAAACAGTTAACAGGGAAGGAGGTGAGGCACTGTGGACCTAATATACAGAGTAAATGCCTCCCTGAAACCAAGCACAGGAGATG
Organism: Geosciurus inauris; assembly: GCA_004024805.1. Classification (NCBI taxonomy): domain Eukaryota; kingdom Metazoa; phylum Chordata; class Mammalia; order Rodentia; family Sciuridae; genus Geosciurus; species Geosciurus inauris. The sequence goes on along the minus strand of PVHX01031880.1, from coordinate 5,863 downwards.
TGAAAACATAGATAATTTGAGGAGCCCAGAAAACAGGCTTTAAGGTTAGGCTCTTCTGGCTTCTGCCTTAAAGACATTTGTGATGGTGAATGATGGAATTGGAGAATGATTCCAAGGTTCCTATCTCCTGGGGTAGTAGACATAATTTTTTTCAGCACTCAAGGAAAACAAATAATCATTAGTAGAAATAAAGACACATTTTTATCCTTTTCAACATATTTTCTGCTTTCCCATCAAGGTATCATATGCATTTAAGTATGTGATTTAAAAATATCAGACTAAGTTAAATTGTAATAAAGACCACCATCTGTGTGCACACCTGCAATCTTACTGACTTAGCAGGCTGAGACAGGAAGATCACCAGTTGAAGACCAGTCTGGGAAACTTAATGAGACTATCTCAAAATAAAATGTGTTAGCTCAGCAGTAGAGGGTTTGCCTAGCATGCTTCAGGCCCTGGGTTCAATCCTCAATTTCAAAAATACAAAAACAAAACCACTACCACAAAAATATTGGTATAACAGGATTCTCCAAGCTCTAAGACTTACCTGGCCCTCAATCCTCCTTCCCCTAACTCAATGTCTATAGATATTTCTTTATATATGAAATATATAAAAATACTGATATGATTCCTAAATCTATGTAACACTGACCCCCTATTTTACATCCCACATTTTCCTTTCTGCTGTGTGTGGAAGTTTGCACCTAGTGTGCTCACTTTTGGCAGTATTGCTAAAATAATTACAATCATCACCCTCTTCCATAAACCAGATTCCTGTGTGAAGTTTCAAATTCTCTCAGTATTGCTACCATTTTCCTACAGCAGCAGCACCCTACCTGCCTTCCTGCTTATCTTTTAATCATCTCAGTCTTAGTTGCCAATCAAATGCGCTGCTTTGTCTTTGTACGTGACACTGTTGAAGATCCTATCTCCCTTTCCATCCACACTATTTTCACCTCTGTTCACATGTCAGTCACTGCTCAGCTACACCATGGTGACAGCCTCTTAGCTGGGTCCTCTATCTACACGCATTTTTTTCTTTCCCAATCTATTCTAAGCAATATTACTCTAGGAAATAAAAATCTTAAAAAAAAAACAAACAAAAAAAAAACAACTCGGACACATCTCGTCTGTTCAGACACCTTACAGGTAACTAATAGAATTAATTTCAGGTTCTTAAGGCGACAACCACAAATTTCTATAATCTTAGTTTCCTCTCTACTTTCTGTTCTTATGTTTTTTTTTTTTCCAGATAGAAAGTACTAGTTTGTAATATTCCTTCTTTTAGTCTGCCTTAAAAATGACACACTTTATTATGATTTTTATCTTATTAAAAATCTTAGATAAGATCTTTAATTCAAAAATTACAATCATCATACTTTTCCACTGACCATATTTTTTTGAAGTTACAAATTCTTTTAATATTACTGTCATTTTCCTACATCTCAGCATCATCCTGTCTTGTTTCCTACTTCCTTTTAATCACCTCACCATAGGTGCTAATCCAATCGCTTTGCTTCTCTATGTGACACTATTAAATATCTTATCTCTCTTTTCCTTCATATTGTTTATTTCAATTTTAAAATAATACATTTTGAAATAATGTATACATTTTAGAGCTGAAAACTTTAATATTTTCAACTTAAAAAATGTGAAAATTAACACTCCAGGTCGATTTGGGCAAGGAGCCACACTGCACTGGCTTACTGCATTGCTCTTATTTTCAAGTAAAAGTGACGTTTTAAGTTCTTTGTTGACTGGCCAGACACTGATCTCCACAATGACTGAGACCACATTTGAGGATGTGACAATGTAAGTTCCCTTTTTTTTTTTTTTGATTCTTAACAGAAATGAAGACTTTTTAGAATAGAGGAGTATTGAAAAGAAACTTGAAAGATTTATAACTTTGAGGAAATTGAGAGGAAGAAAAAAAAAGGAAAGTATATCAAAGTAGCATAAGTTAAGAAGGTAGAAACAGTCATTGTGTAAGTGGACAGTGAGGCTTTGCTGAAACAGAAAATATAGGCTATAGAATAATAGAGATAAATTGAACAAATTATAGAATGCATTGAATTATAAATGAGTACCTTGAGCATGATCGTGCTACTTTTGGACAAGGAACTAATGAAGATAAAGAAAGTGATGTTTAACTGATATGATGACATACACCTGTGGTCCCATCTACTTGGGAGGCTGAAGTGAGGGGAATCAGTTGAACCTGGGCAATATAGCAAAACCATCACCTCAAAACAAAAACCAAAAACAAAAATCAAAACACACACAGAAACAACAACAACAAAAAACCCCAATCTGTAATATGGTACTGTCATCTGCTGACATTGGCTACTTTATGTCTGATTTCAAAGATAATATAAATTGCTAACAAAATTCTCCAACATCTGAATTGTGGCATGTTAATTCCTGATCAGCAAGTTTACAATACAGGGATTTTCTTGAGCCTACACTCTTTTTTTCCATTTGGTTTTGATAATGATATTGTCAAGAAAATTTGCACCCAAGGACAGCAGGCACCCCATCAAAGGTTAGGAGGATACTGGTTGTTCTGCTATTATTACTTTATCTGCCCCATGCTGTCCTGATCATTCCCTACTGCACCGTCATGATAACTGACAAGAAGTGAGACACATGGATAAGAGGACATGGGGGAATTTTTGCCTAAGAGATCAACATTAGCCTTTAGCTTGATTTCATTACATATGATATTGAGATTTAAAGTGTATTTTGGCCCAATGTCCAAAGTATCTTTTTAATTTCAGGTAGTTTGTTCCTTTTGGAAACAGAGTTTCTGAAACTTGTTTTTTAAAGAATGCAAAGAACTATAGAGTGACTCATGCTTTTGTGTGTAAATGCAGGCTTTTAAAGATGCACACTAGATGAACTACATGTCCCTCCCCTCAATAATAAGTAAAACAAGAAAAAACACAGCCTGGATCATTGCAAAAATGACTCAGAAAAATAAATCAATACGACTGCCAAACCTTGTTACAACATGTTGCAAAATGAGATGACTACAATATTTCAAAGAATAAAGGTAAGGTAACCTAGTAACTTCTAGAGAAGCTTGACACACCATTAGAAAGGGCTGTTCCAAATGAGAGAGCTCAATTAATTAACAAAGGTATCTCAGCAGCTAGACTTTGATATTAAAAGCTAAAGCTATTGCCTTTTCTTGAAGATCTTTTACCTCTCTCTCTCTCTCCCCACCTTGGAAGAGGTTCTAGCTCAAAAACTGGAATATTTGATTTAACCTGTGGATCCATCCAACTTTGAGTTCTTTCTGACTTACCACCTTGTACATGATCTAAAGTTAATTGAAATGCAGTGTTACTGAAAAAGAAACACCTTTAAATGAAATCTCTTAATTATTCACACCTTTGGTTATTTAGACATTAATGCTGAGAAGCTTTAGAATACAGAGTAAAAATTTTCTCCTGCTATAATTTGCTTGCACTGATTTTAGTCAGTATATTGAAAATGGAAATTTTGAAGTGTGAATGCTCAGTGAAGTTTTAATAACACAAGTGTCATTTTTATTATCTTCTTATACTTAAAATATCTTCTCTTGAGAAGTATGCCTAGTTTTTTCAAAATCTTTTTTAGATTACTGAACTGTAATTGACACGTAATTACCCATATAGTTAATGTGTACTATGTGATGTTTTAATGCTTTCATATTCAATATATAAATATGTGTGTATTTATACATATTTCATATCAAACAGAGAATCTGAATAATCCTCACATGCATGCTAATCAATATATTCATCACTGCTAAAAGTTTCCTGGGCCCATCTCCAGTCTCTTCCTCTGACCTCTCTCCAGCTCTTTTATGCCTCCACCATCTGTGAGGCATCCCTGACCATTATAACTTAGTTTGTCTTTCCTATAATCTTACATATATCAAAGCAAACAATATGTACTTTTTAAAATGTCTGTTTTCTTTCCCTCGGCTTCATTATTTTGAGATATATTCATGTCGTAGTGCATTTAGTAGTTCATTCTTTTTTATTGCTGAATAGCATTCCATTCTAGGGATCTACTTGTTTATATCTATCATCTATCTATGTATCTTATTCATTCTAGGGAGATTTGATAAAGTATGATAAATAAAGTACTTGATAAGCAAAGTATATATCATATTTGTTTATCCATTCAACACTTAGATTATGTTCATGTTTTGGCTATTACAAATAGAGCTTCTGTGGACATTTGTGTATAAGATTTTGTTTAACCATACATTTTTATTTCTTTTGGGTAAACAGGAGTAGAATGACTAGATATTATGGGAGGTTCCTTTTTAAAGAAAACTTTCAATACTCTTGGAAAGTGATTAATCATTTACATCTCCACCAGCAGTATTTTAGAATTCCAGTTTCTCCATATTCTAACCCACTTTTGGTATGGTTAATGTTTTTGTATATAAATTTGCATTTACCTAGTGGGTAATGATGTTGAGAATTTTTTATGTGTTTATTTACAATCTTTGTATCATTTGAACTGTTAAAATACATTGCCCACTTAATTTTTTTTCTTTTGAATTCTGGGAGTTCTTTATATATTATTGATATAAATCCTTTTCCAGATAAATGATTTGCAAGTTTTTTTTTTTATTCTATTGCTAGTGTTGTCATCCTTTGAACATTGTTTTTTGAAGATGAAATTTTAATTTTGGGGAAGTCCAATTTATCAATTTGTTTCTTTCATAGAATTTTCTTTTGTGTTGTGTGCCTATGAAGTCTTATATGGTATTTAATTTTCATGGTAATAGTGGACCTCCTTTCTTGTTCCAGATCTCAAGAGGAAAATCATTTAGTCTTTAACTATAAAGTAGGATGATAGCTGTAGTTATTTTTGTAGGTATCTTTTACCAGAATTTATTTGTGTCTTTATATTTGCAGTTTTTTTTATGGGTACATACAGTTGGGTCTTGAATTTTTACTCAATCTGTCAGTCTCTGTCTTTTCTATGGAGCACTTAGACCATTTATTTACACCTAATGTTATTATTTGTATGTTAGGTTTAAGTCTATCTTTTTGCTGTTTATTTCTACTTGTCCATGTGTTCTTTGTTCATTTTTTCTTTCTTATTTTGGATTAAGTATTTTTCTCCCACTTTATGTCATTTCTTCTTTTGGTTTATCCTCCATAATTCATTGTGCTGTTATTTTAGAGGTTGGTTTAGGGTTTATTTTGTATCTCTAAATTGACACAGTTTATCTTCCAGTATTATACCATTTCATGTGTAGTTTACAATAGTAAACACCCATTTCTCCCCTTCTGACCTTCACACTACTGTTGTCATACATTTTATATTTTCATGTTATAAACCTCACACATTTTATTTTTGGAAACAGTAAATTATCTTCTAAATATATTTAAATAATAAGATTAAAAGGTTTAATATTTATCCTTATAGTTCCCATTTCCAGTGCTCTTCATTACTTTGCATACATATAGTGCTTTTCTTATTTCTTCAGTAGGTCTGGATCAGTGTTCAGAGAACTGCATGGCAGTTAGGTTAATTATTCCCCACTGTGGAGCCAGGACCCTTCTGTGTATTCTAGCCAGTGCCACATCACCACTGAAGTTTTCCTGTCTGACCAAAGGGGACAAACTCTATTCCTAGGCCTGTATAGCTCTTTCACTAGCCTCATGTGCTTCTTCTCTTGCATTTTGCTGATCAGCCCTTAGCTGAATACAAAGGAGACCCTCACAAGATCTCTGGAATTCTTTTTCCTTGCAGCTCTCTTTTCTATGGCACTGTGTTCTGAAACCTCTTGGAGCTTTTTTTTTTTTTTTTTTTTTTTTTTTTTTTTTTTTTTTTTTTTTTTTTTTTTTTTTTT